>DWJN01004390.1:0-12458 GCA_018248895.1 Carystus phorcus
ACTAAATATTTGCTGTTATTTTTCAAATTTGTTGATTGTTAATAATTATTACGTCGTCGATTGTTATCCTTTTTTTTATATTAAATTAATTTACGCTTGTTATTTCAGAAGTGGGATTCGCCGACGTTGCGAATCTGCTAAAGCCATTTCTGACTTACTTATCGATTAATCATAATGTCACCTCCAACGCGCAGGGGAAATCGCACAAAGGAACGCACATCGACGTCGCCCGATCTAAGACAGCAGATCGGAGCTATTCTTGACAGGTTGAACGCATTGGAAAATCTCCCTGGTTCGGAGGGCAGAAACGCGGTCGCAATCACTGGACCAGACGGACATGGCACGTGCTCTCAAAATTCTCTAGCCGACGACACCGGTTCGTCATCGCTGCTTAGTGGTGCGTGTGGCTCGACTGGAACCCCACGATCGGTTACGGTTGCTGCGCCTCCGAGTGCTCCGGCCGCTCCGCGGGCCCCAAGCCCGGCAGCCTCCCCGACATTGACGGTCGATATGGCGGAGCGACTGGTTAACGCAATCAGCGCATTAAACCCGGTGAGATCAAACCACTATTATATATCAGACTTTGACCCTGCGATTCACGACGTCAACGTATGGTGCGATGAGGTAGACCGTGCTCGATTACAAAACCGATGGGATGACTACGAGTGTTTTTCTCGTATCGGAAATTGTTTAAAGGGGGAAGCACGTTCATGGTTAAGCCAGTGGACACAAACAGAGCGGACGTGGTCCAATTTCGAACAAGAATTAAAATCATTGTGTCCCCGTAATGTTGACGTTGCGAACATTCTTTTCGAAGTAATGTGTACTAATTCTGATAAATACTCCACTTATGCAGAATATGCGCGTAGATCCTTGCTCAGATTGCGTATCGTAAGAGGCCTGAGTGATGAACTTTTGACCGCGATAATCATACGTGGAATCACAGACCCTCACATACGTGCGGCAGCTACAAACGCTAAACTTATGCCCGAAAATATAGTGGAGTTTTTATCCATATATGCGAAACCTAAAACAATTCGTGAGTCACTTAATAATTTAAACAGGAATTCGTATCAAGGCTCTGCGAGTGTTACTGGTACTCGCTCGAACATGGACTGTATACAACGTAAGCGACGCGCTAAAGATAGTCCTGTACGATGCTTCACATGTGGCCGCTGGGGGCATACCTATAACTCATGCCCCATGAAGCCGAAACCGTCGACACCTGTTCAAAACAACAATAATAATAATAATAATCCCACAGTTTCCAGGTTACAAGTGGAAAAGTGTTCATTCTGTAAGAAAAATGGGCATAACGAGTCTATCTGCTTTGCAAAACAACGTTCGGAGTCCCGCAATAAAGGCAATGTAAACTTCTGTCGAGAAATTGATAGTAATTTTGATAAAAATCGTGACGTCACTACCGCCGTTTTATGTGGTATACCAGTTGACGTATTAATAGACAGCGGCTCCTGTGTTTCTTTAATTTCATCAGGTTTGTTAAAACACTTTTCTTGTAAAACGAATCAAGGCTATCAATTACTGCGTGGACTCGGTGGAGCCGAAATTCAGTCAACATCTTACGTCACTTTGCCGATAGAACTTAGCGAGATAGCCCTGGAGGTCGATTTCTATATTGTACCAAGTGATTGCCTCAACACCCCAGTTATTATTGGTACTGACGTTCTTAACAGGGAAGGCGTTGCATATATCCGAACGGCGGATTCTCAGCGTATTGTTAGGAGTTCGGTTGTTTATAGTGTTTCGAAACTTAAATCAAATTTGCAGATTGAACAAATTAATACCCCTTTGATCGACAGCAATAAAGCGCATCTTATTCAAATACTCAATAAATATTCTGATAATTTTTTAACTGGCACTGCTACAACCACTGTTAAAACTGGTGAAATGCATATTCGGCTTACAAGTGAGACCCCCGTATGTTATCGACCGTATAGGTTATCTTATGACGAGAAGCTGCGAGTTCGCAATATTGTTCGCGATTTAATCGACAAACGTATTATAAGGGAATCCGAATCTGCATACGCGAGCCCCATCCTACTCGTAAAAAAGAAGGACGGAGCCGATAGGATGGTGGTAGATTTCAGGGCCTTGAACCAGTTGACCATTAAGGACCGTTATCCTCTCCCTTTAATCGACGACCACATAGATCGGTTGGGAGAGAGCAAATATTATACAGCACTCGATATGGTGACTGGTTTCCACCAGATACGTTTAAGTGATGACTCTGTTGCGAAAACTGCGTTCGTGACACCAGAGGGTCATTACGAGTACTTAAAAATGCCATATGGCCTTGCGAACGCACCCGTGGTGTATCAACGCATCATATCTGATACACTTCGAGTATTTATCGAGTCTGGTCGCGCCTTGGTCTATATAGACGATGTTTTGCTTCCAAGTAGCTCAATCCAAGAAGGTTTAGAACTTTTAGACTCCGTATTGAAAACTTTAACGGAAGCAGGGTTTTCTATAAACCTACAAAAATGTACATTTTTGGCCAGTGAGGTAGAGTATCTTGGAAGGTTGATTAGTAACGGTCAGGTACGGCCGAGCCCGCGCAAGATAGAAGCTTTAGTTAAATCGCCTGTACCAGGTAACGTAAAGCAAGTACGCCAATTTTTGGGTTTGGCCGGATATTTCAGACGATATGTTCCAGGTTATGCCACCAAGACTGCATGTATAGCGGCATTAACACGTAAAGGTGTGAACTTTGATTGGGGCAAGGAACAAGATAAAGCCAGGCGTGATATCATACAGGTTCTAACTAGCGAACCCGTCCTCGCAATATTTGACCAAGAGCTGGCAACTGAGGTCCATACGGACGCAAGTTCGTTGGGTTACGGCGCGGTGCTTATGCAGGTACACAGCGATAAACGTAAACGTGTAGTAGCCTATTTCAGTAAAGTTACAGTGGGCGCGGAGCCACGGTACCACTCCTACGAGCTGGAGACCCTCGCCGTCGTGAAGGCGTTACAACATTTCCGGCAATATTTAATCGGTAAGCACTTTAAAGTTGTAACCGATTGTAACGCACTTAAGATGACACAACGGAAAAAAGATCTCCAGCCTAGAGTGGCGCGCTGGTGGATATATTTACAAGATTTTGATTTTATATTAGAATACCGAAAAGGAGCACTAATGCCTCACGCAGACTATTTTAGCAGGAATCCCGTAAATTTTTGTGCTGCAAGGAAACCATCGAACTGGGCTCAAATGGCTCAAGCGGCTGATATGGAAACTACCAGCCTGTTGGAAAAGTTGAATGAGGGGCAGCTCGACAGTACTCGGTATGTTAAAAAGAACGACCTTTTATATTATAAATATCACGTAACTGGTGAAGATGTACGATTGCTTTGTTATGTCCCTAAGTCTTACAGATTGAGCCTGTTACGTGCATTTCACGACGAACACAATCATATCGGCACAGATAAAACCTTGGACTTAATACTAAAGCATTTTTGGTTCCCAGGATTACGTCATTTCGTCAAGAAATATATATCTCACTGTATAGTATGTATCTCACATAAAAGGATTCCAAGGGCGCCACTTCAACCAATCACGTCGTGGCCCAAACCATCCGAACCTTTTAATACAATCCATGTCGATGTCTTGGGAGTTCTACCAGAATCGGACGGCTACAGGTTTATTTTTATATTAGTTGATTCTTTTACCAAATATTGCCTTCTCTACCCTATGTACAGGCAAGATAGTGTCGAACTCAAACGAGTCATTACTAACGCGATCTCTCTTTTCGGAACACCACGTTTAATAGTATGTGACAGGGGACGTATGTTCGAAAGCGCTGATTTTAAAACTTGCATGACAGAACTCGGTGTAGACTTGCACTTTATCACGCCCGGCATGCATCAATCCAACGGTCAGGTGGAAAGATACTGTCGTACGGTTCTTAATATGGTGAGAGTAGAGGTGAACCATAAGCTGGAGAAGTGGTCAAACGTCCTCTGGAAATTACAACTTATACTCAACATAACCAAACATAATACCACACAGTGTTCCGCCCTTAATTTGCTCATTGGCACTGAAACCACGACACCTGTAATAAGTGCCCTGATCAAGGATATCGCGTTTGATGGCTCTAACCCAAACCGCGAAGCGTGGCGAGAACTTCGCCGCCAACGTGCTGAGGATTTACTAGACAACAATCGCTCAAAACAGGACGAATATGTAAATAAAAATAGGACTAATCCTCGCAAGTTTGCTCTGAATGACACAGTTTTTGTTATCAAGCAATCTCAAAGCACGGGTAAATTGGACAGCGGCATGCGCGGTCCCTACACTGTTACAAAGGTCCTGCCGAATGGGCGATATGAGCTACGACTACTCGTTGGTTCCTATGGAAAGACCACACAGGCCGGCGCCGAGTACATGGTGCCCTGGCGCGGCGAGTGGACACCGGACACATGCGCTGCATTCTTTGACAGTGAGTTACAACAGCCAACTTGTCAAGATACTCAATACTTAATATTAATTGTTTAAATACATTACAGATCCCAATTTTACAGAATATTTGTGAGAATCGCTTCAATAGATAACTGTGTGAGTCTCGAGCATCAGAGTAAATGAAAATTTTTAATTAAATAAGATGACCTGGACGTGCCGTGTCGGTCTCTGAGATGATTCTCATTGAGCATCGGTGTTTGCCTGGTCGTGTAATATTCTGTTGTAAGCGTAACATTCTAGACGGGCCGTTTTAGACTCTGGATCTGTGTCCATTGAGCATCGGTATATTTCTAGAAGTAGTTACTTAATGTTAAATACATTTGTCAGGTGCAAGTTGACTCAGTAAATGTCTGTGTGAGCCTCCGGGAATAAACCGTTGAGCATCAGAATGAATGAGAAAAGACTTCATAAATCCTGAACTAAAACCCATTACAGACATGCTTAAATCTATTTTTGTTTAATGTTTCAGGCCACAATGACGAAAGTGAAGTGTTAAACGTTAGCGAAGATGCCAGCATGCCAACGTTGGACGACACCCCTGTCTCTACACCCTCAGCAATAGACGCTGACAAAGTGGCTGATGATGCGGTAGAAGAAAACTGATGTGGAGCATTTCTATAACTGATGCCAGATGGGCTGCGAGGACGCTGCCCCGTCAGGAGAGGCCGTGTCACAAGGAAACATCCGGCAGAATGTTATCCCCACCTCTCGGCTATATAAACAGCGGCAGACCACAAGGCAGTTCAGTTCGCTGAAGTTCTCTGCAGATGTCGTTACTCTGCCCGTCGTTATAGTGAAACGTCATTTAATATCTAACTAAATATTTGCTGTTATTTTTCAAATTTGTTGATTGTTAATAATTATTACGTCGTCGATTGTTATCCTTTTTTTTTATATTAAATTAATTTACGCTTGTTATTATAGTATATTTCTTAATAAAACTTAGATCATCTAAGTATATAGGTCATGTCACTTGTCTACGTCTATTGTGAATAACGCAGAGCCCTAGTATGTCCCTGGGGCTATTCGTCCCACGTTTACTTATGCAGATACTGTGAAAGCTGGATACAAGTGAGATAAGGGAATGATGTATGTCGTTAATCACATCTAATGTATTACAATTTAACTTGGAGGCGTTAGTTGTCCGTGAACCAGTAGATGTATAACAAGGGCAGAACCTGCCTAGAGTAACATGGTGCCTATGGTAGATAAAAATTTAAATGCCACAGTCCTTTAACCAAGTCTTTATCGTATTTTGGTTGCAGTCTTGTGAGGACATTAAAACAGAGACTTTAAACTCTTTATTCAAGAACGTGACAATGACATGTCTGATGTTACAGAAAATGAGCGATGAGTTTTTTATTTGACTCTGTTATTGAATTAGCCGCCAAACGAGAAGTTGAACCACATGGTGCTAAAGGGTCAAAGTCGCCCATAGACATCAGCAACACCAAAGCATCACTGATATATCTAAATCTAAATACATAAATATATATAACTCAAAGGTGACTGACTGACTGACATAGTGATCTATCAACGCACAACCCAAACCACTAGACGGATCAGGCTGAAATTTGGCATGCAGGTAGATGTTATGACTTAGGCATGCGCTAAGAAAGGATTTTGATCAATTCTACCCCCAAGGGGATAAAATAAGGGATGAAAGTTTATAAAAGCTAGTCATCTGATAATAAAGAGAAAAAAAGTATTGGCTCTCAAACCACCAGCCGGAATGTGACAAATCGCTTGGTAGCTGACTCAAGCAAGGTGTTAGCTAGCCAAGCGTGCTTGGCGGGAACAGTAATAACAATCATGCGGTCACTGTCATTCATACACATCTACAACCAAAGGCTTCACTGTGAACGTTGCGGATCAAGAAAAAGTATAATATAAAAGGTATGTTTGTATGAAATACCTCCACCATATATAACGTTTCTATCGTGAAGCAACGGAAACAAAACAATAATAGAAACCGAATATCATAGCCAGTGTATTGAGTAATATTTTGATTTACGATGTCCGATACGCCGGATGCAAATTCCCGACTAAATTGAATAGGAATTGTGAAACAATAATTGGCGCTTGCCGTCAAATCTGCTTAGATCGGTTGGTGCACTGTAATCCTATTACAGTTTGCAGGTTTAGCTGCTGTGTGCACGAGGCCACTCTACCCATTATACGTTGAATAGGTACGAAAATCCTTCTTAAATTTAATTATTATACGCGGTATTTGTAGTTAATAAACTTGTTATTACATATAAGGATGTCAACATTGAATACAAATGGAAACTAAGAAAATCACTAACCCGTTGTTAGTAGCAAATTACAATATATGGTTATTTTATATACGTATAGAATTTGATAATAAAGCATGAGATATAAAGAATCCTGATTTAAGCTGGACATTTCTAATATAACAGGAAAATGGTAAGATATTAAACAGGCAAATTATATTGACAAGGGCCCCATTGTTACAATTTTTAAAGTGAACACACAAATACATTCATTTTATTTATAGATTGATCTATAAAAAATATATTATGAAAATTTAGTTAGTGAAAGTGAATATCATTAAACAATGGAATAGCGCTACAAAGTTTGGCCAGACCGCTACGAAGTGCTACGTAAATGAGAAGTTTACAAGAATGCTACGAGCACAACGGATGGTTCTACGAAACGTTCTTTTTTAATAATTATTGGAATGAGATCCTAAAAGGGACTTTGACCGATTTGAGCTTTTAATCCACATTAATTAATATCTAGTTGTGTGTAATGGTGCTGTGGTACCCATTGTTTATGCCCACAATTACCCTTTTGAACTGTTACACGGGTTCTCTAAGTCCAGTCACTAAGCCTAAAACCCAGTTTGAAGGCTTATAAATTCAGGGTAGAAGACTCCAAGACTCTGACACATGGCTAAAGATCTTCTGTCGACATTATACGGAGGAATCACATTATTTTATCAAAACGTGAGTAATAAAGGAGTGCCCTTTTGTTCGAGAGGAGTCAGGCTTGAATAAAGTTCCTTTAGCTATATATTGTAAATGTAGTGTAAGCATAAGCTATAATATAATGTAGCTTACACATTTTTGCGTTTAGTCCTCATTTGCAACGGGTGAAAAGGGTGATATTTCAAAAAGTTAGAAGAATGAAAAATTTTGGTAAATAGCATTTGTTCCTTCTCAGTGTCAAACAAAAATGTATATTGCCTGAGAGGATCACGTCACGGCATCAAATCCGAGCGCTTCACGGGCAATTTTCGCGGCTAAAACAATTAATCATATAGAGAAATGAAGGGGGTTGACGGATGATTAATTTGGACGAACAGATTTCTCGAGGCAGGTGCGAGAGTGGCAATAAACAAACAAAAGTGTTTTCCGCAAAGTGGATGGTGTATGTACTGTGTAGGTATGGCAAGTTCTATTGCTATAAAGGGTTCGCTTTCGATTCGGTATAAAAATATTACTAACCAATGAAAGACAGGGTTCTCATTGTATTTGAAGGAGTCGCCAAAATTAGGACTTTAGGAGTTGCTTAGGAAAAGGAATATTCATGAAATGACAGTAACTAGCGATCACACATTCAATACTCGACCGTGTTAATCATTGCCTAAATTTCAGTATTATTTTTCATAAACACAAGTCATCAATGTTATGTGTCAATATAATATCACTAGATGATCCAGCAAACTTTGTTTTGCCATATAAATTATTATTTTAGAACTACATATTTTGATAACCATAAAAATGATTATAGTTGATTAACCTTAAAAGCTAGACATATGCTGTAACTTTTATTTGGAACTTTTAAAGGGAAACAATTTTATAATACATAATTTTTGAGTAACTTTCACCGTTTACTCAGTGCAAGGAAAGCTCTACATTTTGCCATTTAAAAAAATTTACATATAGATGCATTGTGACAATAACTTTTTTTTTATAATAAGATTTTTTACCTTTTTATATTACATCAAGGATGAAATGGTTTGTAAACAAATTTGTCACTATAATAAAAATCAATAAATTGATTCATGCTTTCCTTTGCGACTGCAATGTGTAAGTACATAAACGGCAATAATGATTTAACAATATCTATTTAAATACTTGTTATACTTATGTAAATTTATAAACAAACTAGTATACCTGGCCATGCGTTGCTGTGGCTAAGTTTAGCAGACTTATTTCGCCATCTGTTAGAATATTATGGAATTATGGAACTAATCCTTTGTATGATATTAAACAAATTATTTGCAATACAATAATATTGCGACTATAAAGTGAGATGTAAGCTATCCTATCTTTCAAGTTGGATCAAACTGCACACGGTGTGCAAAATTTGATTAAAATCTGTTAACTAGTTTAGGGAGTCCATTGCGGACAAACACTGTGAAACGTTATTTATATATATTAAGATATAGTTCTTGATTTTCTCCAAACAGGAATAATGTACTTACTTAAAAAAACCAATACTTTCCTTCATTTCTTATACACTCTTTGAACCACAGCAAGATAAACATTAACCGCCTTATTACAAAATAAGGTCTAAACCACGACTATCAAGTATAGGTTTATCTTTCATACTATACTTTAAGCCAAGGTTTATTTTACTTGGTCTAATAGAAGATTAGTACTTTTCTAGTCCATGTTTTGTAATAAGCCCATATAAGTTACACTGTTTATATACACTGTTGTTTAACAACAATAATGTTTGTTATGTCTTGTATATATTTGACTGACTCCACATTATTATCCAAGGACTAAGATTTCAGATCATCTTAAACTGCAGATGTTTTCTGATACTTTTCTATTATAACGTTTTACTTCCTTCAATCAAAATCTTACAGTAAATTTCAGTTACTCGTATTATTCTACTACTTTACAATTTTTTTATTTTTCTAACAAAGTAAACAGAATAATTTCCATGTTTATGAATATAATATTTCGGATAATTATCTATCACTAATCTGAGCTATGTTAAGGTTACTATTATTTAAGTGTTGCACATATAACTGAATAGTATTGAGTAGAACAAAGTAGGTTCTTTTTTCTTTCTTTGCTCCTAACAAAAAAACATGGGATAAGAAATGAATACTTGATATTCATAAGTGTATTTATAACGTACATGAAATAAATGATTTGAGTTGAATAAATATGCATAATAGGGTGCATAGGGATTAAGGTCAATAATATTATTAAGTCAATTATATTATTACTGATACTATCTTTCTGTGAAGCTTGAGTCAGCTGCTGAATGACTCATTTTCTCTCACCTTTCTATTTTTCTTATCTTTGGCTCTCTTCGCCCACAATAGTGGTACTGATGTCCATTGGCGACGGTGACTGCTTAACATCAGGTAGCTAGTCATCTTTATTGTGGGTTAGTCACATATTACATAGCTTAAAATAGGGATTGGAAACCAGAGCTCATTCACAATAGTTCATTCTACGAGGTTCCTGGCTCCATACATGTTAAGAAAAATGATTACCAGTTTAACTATCGCTATGTAAAGATTTAATGTCTTAAGGAAGTAGGTATATGGGTGACCATTTACCACCCAGTGCCCAATATTTCTTTGTTTATAACTAAAAGGCCTACATGATTTGGTTATACAGCTGGTTATATCGGAATGGGTAATACCGTTAGTTCTTATTTCATATACTAAAACCGGATAGCACACCTATTGTGACAGTTAAATATTTTATAATATGCATCGTATTTTTTCTTTTGGCGTCTTTACGGTCTTGTGTAATTTGATCGATTCAAATATTTAACGATACTATTGGTCGCCCGTAGTCGAAATTCAGCCATAATTTTTTTAAATTACAAGTTTGAACATTATTTATGATTTTATTGTCAAAGACTATACCTAAAAGAAAACATGTTAAATTAATAGTAGTGTGCCTAATGTTAGTGAGTGGCTAAAGAGCGCATTTTTATTTTTGTTTTTGAACATTATTACATACATTTTTAAACTTTGTACCATTTGTATGTTATATTGGTAAGGGAGCGTACAGAGAGACACAAGCGTTGTACTATGACGTCATAGGCATCGAGCGCCTACGCGCCTGTGTGAAACAGAGCGTCACTCAACCGTTTATACATACATTGAAATAAATTTTTAACTCATTTATTTTCTATTTTCAACAGAAAACACTACATAATATAAAACTAAAATTAGTGAACATTCTTCATTGTTTCTTCTGATTGTAATTTATAAGGTGACGTGTCAACAAGACGATATATAGTTTACTCAGGTGAGAACAACATGCGTTTCTGTGTAACAAACAACAGCAGTTGAAGAAGGTTAACGTTTTGATAAACTAGTTCCCACTCTCGCGTCGCTTCGGGTAACATGACGCTTGCTGTGACAGTGTTACCGCATCGGAAACAATTGTTTGTTTTTAACAGGCTCTATAAATTTGTCATGCGTCCTGAGATGTAGGAAGTCTGTATAATAACTGAATAATATGCTTTTCCGGTAACACGTATAATTAAATCAGTGTCAGTTATTATAATATTTACCTAACGGTTTTTGACATTATCGTCTTTAGGTTTTGATATTTTTTTTTGATATGTTAAAGTCACCATTTTCTTGAATTAGAATCTTGGTTATTGTGAAATTATATATACTTTTACATACTTCTAAAGATATTTTTTTGTGCGTTTATACATTGTTCTATGTACTTAATCGGGATACTTAAAACTATTGTAACGAATAAAATTTCAAATCAATAGTGTTTTGGTTCTCGGTTTATCAAGGATACATTTTCAAAAACTATCAGTTTCGCGTATTTTTCGTAAATTCATAAATATAATGTACTTTGGAAGCCCAAATTTATTTTTGAATACATTTCTATTTGAATTTTTATTATAGTAATTAAATTATTTAAAATATTGGTGATGTTTAGTAAAACGGTGTTCCTTTCTAAAAATCCCTTTTCGTACAAATAATATTTGAAATAATTTGAATCATATAAAGTTTGTAGGTTAATAAAGGAATAAATTTTAAATACTCGAAACATTAACTATTTTCGTTATGTATTTGAGATTATTTAATAAATTAAATAAAAATCTTTTTCTTTTTACGATTACGTGTTTATGGCTTAGTTATTTATTAGAGGTTGTTCAAAAAAATGCTGCTGATGTTTTTTATGTTAAAGTATGTTTTTATACAATGTTTACGAAGCATGCATAGAAATTCACCGCTCGCCACGCTTTAATTAAATTTCCAGGCTACCTAAAGGCATATTTCTTTAGCGCATAGCTCAAACTGTATTACCTACTTCCTTCTTCTAATGCATGCTATAAACTTACTTTAGTATTTGAATGGTATAAGCCTAGGTTATTTTTAATTCGTGCAATCTTCTTTTGTTTTTCGTTTCATTCACGTTGACTACGCTAAATAATAAACGTTGAATCTCTCAGGGATTCCTTTTTATTGTGATGTACATAGTATTAATATTAGGCCATATGAAAATATGCAAGTTTATAACATATTTATTAGCCAAGATTACAATAATATATTATATTAATATATTTTGACAGGTAAAAATCATGACACCGAACCTATTACTTTACTACGATTAAAAAAGGTTGATACTGCTCACTAAGGTTCGTATATCTTAACAAAAAGTTCTTTCCTTGAAGGGTTAATCGTCTTCAAGGATGTCACGAGCTTTTGTATCCACCATATACATAAAAATCAAAGTATGTTTGTTTGTTTATCCGTTAAAGACTCTGAAATAATACGAGATAAAGCATTGATGTCTTTAGCGACTTTTAGAATTGACTGAAAAAGGTTTTGATACCTTAAATATATCGATCGTCGATCGATCGGACATATAGTTGATGAGTTACAATCAAAAATGTTGATTTTCTGCTGAATGATTGGACTGGGTCTAACTATATATAAATGGAACAGCACTTCAGTCATGAGAATCAAATTATTGTATTCTTATATGTACGTATATTGGAAT
>DWJN01004391.1:0-12457 GCA_018248895.1 Carystus phorcus
GGTGTTGCTAATGTCCATGGGCGACGGTGATCACTTACCATCAGGTGACCCGTCTGCTCGTTTGCCGGCTTATGGCAAAAAAAAAAAAAACTAAGATTATCTGCAACAAATCAAATTTTGTACCTATCAATCTATCATTATCAACAGCTGTAATCATATTAGTAGCTACACATGTTTTCGAGAGACATCATCTAAAAGTATTGAAGCATAATAAATTATTCGATACAAGCATCAGCAATTCATCAGATTATTAAAATCCTGGTTTAAAAGTAATTTTAAAATAAAAATCGGGTGTAAACGGTATGTCAGACAATATCTTGCAAAACGCCACACCTTTCGCGTGTCCCAAGAGACGAAGAGTAAACAAATTTGATACGAGTACTAAAAATATTATTCTATAATCAGAAGTGAGTACAAATACAATTTCAAGATTAGATTGTTGTACGGCTACACGAAAAGAAACATATTTACAGATTATAAAAAATAATCTAATGATTGAAGTGCCAACTGGCAGGCGCTAAAGCGCCGTAGTAAATATAGAAGCAGCGATTTAACACGTTACAAGTTAATCGTAAGTCACGCCCTAATTAGATAATAAGTGTACTAAATGTGTAAACTATATTTAATACTAAAACGGTGTCATGTACAGAACAGAGATAACGTAAAAAACTACAGCTCATAGCGTTTGTTATAAATAGCCTATCCGTACAGTGTACGAAGTAAGGTCAATTGATAATTGAATGTAAATAAATTACACTCGAAGTGTTAAGGATCGCACAGCAAATAATTTATTGTACTTTTATTACTAGACAAAGATGTTCCATTCATTTATTAAGCCTAATGAACATCATAACCGGACTTTTTATGTGAAAGAATGTTGTAGGTTTAAAATAGCTTATGTTCACATGTTATATTTTATTTATTGTAGTTACATGAAAATTGTACGTTGTGTGTTACGTCGTATTATCTGTTGTTATTTAGAGTACAAGTAAACGTATAAGTTCAAACGTTTAGTTAATATTTTGCTATATCTTAATTGGTAATCAAACGAGCTTGTCAAACCGATGTTCGATCACCGTTATACTCGTATGAGCCTTTGCATTCGAAGCAATTTAATTATGTTTAGTCTGGCCAATAACAATTACTACTTACTATTTATGTTCAGTTTGGTTATTGTTTAATAGATATATTATAGTAGATTTATATTGCAATTGACTGTCGATCAAAAAAATTAAATTCTATCAGAATGCTTTTTTACAAACACTTTGAAATTCAAACTACACTATCGTTTCAATAATTACCTACAGTAAGGGATTTTGGTACAAAGAGCAAAAATCTCTCAAGAAGTTTTTTCCTACCCATGTTTTGATACCTTACATACGAATTCTCTTTCAAACAGCCTTCGTCTATCACGTTTAAAACAATCATTCAGTTGGTAATGGAAAACACTTACAATTTAACAGGGCTTTAAGTGTAATGTATGTTGATATTGGCCTGTTACATAAATAAATACATTAGCGCTGCCAGATGCTAACTAATGTGTAGTGGCTTTGACGATGCTCACAAAGAATGCGACACATCTCATTAGCGGTAAAGCGAGCGATATTTTTGTGAAACGCCTCCGTTCTTATAGGTAATCCTTGAATAATGTTTTGAAGACCGAATGTTTAATATTGATTATACGTCATAGCATAGCCTAGAAAACCGATAATTGGATTCCTAGTATAATGTTAATTCGTTTCTGATATTAAATTTAATGAGATTTTGTACCAAGTTTATCTTTACAAATACATTTCGAAACCCAAACTGCAAGGTCGCTTCAGCAAATCCCACCGGTGATTGATCTTAGAAGAAGCGGTAAGAAATTCCCAATGTTTTTTTCCAATTTACGGTTATAAGCGGCACTTGGATACTTTTCCCTAGCAAACTCGTTTCCAAACAGAACTGCTCTTGAAATAACTTTTGTATATAAGAACTTTGGACAGAAGTATGTAATTGCCGTTAATTTATGAATTTTGACACATCTGTCAAAATTCGACTTACTAACGAGCGGTAGATTGGTATTTAATGTAGAAGAATCGGTACTGAAGCCACCGCTCTATTATTCGCGCGTCAGGAGATGGAGGAGTACCCAATATTATCGGTGATGATAATTCAAATAAATTCGTGTGAGACAAAGATATGAATTTATTGCGGAAAATTAAAGGACTTTTTCTTCCAAAAAAAAAAGATCTCAAACAATTAGTAAATTAGTGTAGCAATAACATTCATCTAATAAATATTTGATAAATTGTGAATTGTATAAAGAATTTCAAAAAGTCTTACCATGATGGACCTACTTGCCTATGTCGCCAACATTAATTGTAGCATTAGTCATAAATTAAAATAAATTAGAGAAGTATCTGATTCATGACTTTCAGTTGAAGTTTAGTTTTGGTCGTAAAAACTTTTAGTTTATGAACATGGCGGAGACGCTAGCATACCTATGAATTTTAGTAGCAATTCTACTGCCAATAATATGTTATGGTGTCCTATGAGTTGATCGTGAAATTTTCGTCTTATATTTACGCAGTATTGATGATTTCCACATCGTAGAATTCAAATTCAGATCATCATTCAAGTAGAGCTAATTATGATCTTGTGGATCGGACACGCATCGGGTCGATGGTGTTATGTGACCCATATCCAATTTTCAGTTAATTAAAATTCCCCGCGCGGTCCGCGACGACCGCGGAGTGCACTTGACCGCGTAATCACACTGCACACACTCGTAATGTTTGTTTGTGGCACGACGAGCGTTTGTTTATAATAAAACGAAAGCGAAAACTGCACACCCGAGTGCCAAGTGCCGTGAAACTGACGGCAGAATTGTTAGCGACGAAATAAGCTCGACTTAGAATTATGAGAAACCGATGTCATTATCGATTTGTAGGAAATAAACTATACATATATTACTACGAGATTATCAGTTACTTCTGGCGCCGATTTTAAATTATCACATTATACACACAAACATGAATCTATTATAGACAAAAGATGTCCACGAGTGCCTTTAAACAATGACCTACATGTATACATTTAAACTATGCGTGTGCTGAAGTTGCGATTTAAATATTAAAACATTTTAAAATTATTTTCTGACAACGTCTGAGTTTTTGAGATATATGTAATGGCGTACAGGGTATTAGCGACCTAATAAATAAATAACGATGCTAAGTGAAATGCAAATAAATTCATGTTCCTTAACCTCGAGCGAGCGACGCATGCCCTCCACTGTCTAGTGTACGAACATAATCCAGAGCCTCGTTTCCATTATTCAACAGGCTTTGATCTACATTGAATTTATTACGTCCTACGCGAATAGTGTACCCAGGAATCTTTTATTTACGACTTCCATTGGTTAAGAGCCAGCTATAACATTGCACACTTATTACGTATTACGTTGGCAAGGATAATGCAGTTGTGTCCGAGGTCAAGTTTGTTATATTCATTATCACGCTTTCCCCTCCGGATATACGCGTCGTTGGCAGCAATTAAACTCATAATTAATGTAAATGATACAAGTAACCTTCGTTATAATCATCCTAATTTGCTTTTAACGCTTCACCGGTGTCATTTCATGTCTTGTTTGAAATAGGTCGCAAGCTTTGTTTCTCGTTACTATCTCGCTTTTATTGTTCTTTTGTTCCTGTTGTCTTAGCCTCTTTTAAAGCTTTCATTTTTACTCCACTATGTTTCTCTTTAACGACTACATCAAATGCCAGTTGTTTTGTATTATCATTAACGTACTCTTAGCCTAAATTTTTATTTTCAATTTTTATATTCTTTAAAGTTAAACTCTATATAAACTCCAGTAGCAAATTTAACTAGAAAGTCACGTTTTCTTTCATACATTTCTGAAAGTTAGTTAATTGAGTGCAAATCGAATAAAATATCTATTTCAAAAGTTCTTGTATGAACAAGTTAAGTTTGATTCGAGTTTCCGTAGAAGTTCTCGTATTATATTCGAATCTTATTCAGACGATGATTGTCGTTAGACTCGAACAAGTTGTGGAATATGTTAAGAATAAGGTCAAACGGAATTGTTAACCGAAATTGAATTTCATTCCGCATTTCCCTACCTGTCCAATACATCGGTTCGCCCGATAACTTACCTATTTATTAATATCGCTGTGGCGCGTTGCCGACCAAATATCAGAACATTTCAAAATTTGTTATTCATCAACTACCAAACCCTGACTATGGGTAACGACGCAGGTATAGAATCTTGACACGAAGAACAAGTACGTTCAGAATTAACGACCAGGACGAGGAAGGTAGGGTTTCGTTAAAAATCGGGGTGTCGCTGTGTGGTGGTCATGTGTTTTATGTAAATACGTGAATTAAAAACAATATACATAAATTACAAATAGAAAACGATCTACCGAGTAGCAACAAATAGTGGCAAAAATTTTTATGTGCTTTCGTGCTTCGACCCTACGTTAAGCCATCGACCCCGGTTATTATCGTAGATAGCAGTCATCAAGTCATGTCTGAGGCCTTTGGGCGGCATAAAACCTTCCAACACTTTTGTCCAATAATCCACACTGAAGCAGCGTGGTTGATTATGCTCTCTTTATTGGGGAGACCCGTACCTTGTACTGGCCATTGATGGATTTAGAACAGTTACAATATGTTTTTCTTACTTTACTTTATATTTACTACATTTTTTTTTATGCATAGTCAATTAATTTTGCCAAGGACTATCGACTGAAACAAATGAACGGCTTCCGAGACAAAAATATTTGGGGCCTAATCTCTAAAATGTCGGCGTGCCCTCTTACGTCCCACGCGACACTTCGGTTCTTCGATCAACGCACCAAATACTTTGATTCATTAGCTATCCAGTAATGTTACCTGTTTGTAAACTGTATCACCTTATTTTGTTATCATCGAACTTCTTGAATTGCCGTTTATTGTAGAAACAATTTTAAGGATGTATTCACGACAATAGCCGAACAAACTGAGGTATCCATTGGCAAATTACAGACAGACCTTCCACTTCTAAGTATTATTAAACAAGGTAGTAAATTGTAAATTTGTTCCCCAATATTTATATATTTTATAATAGTTTCGTTACCTTCAGCACGGTAACTGTATGACGTAAATATAGTTAAGGTCGTAAAAATTATGGTTAACACAAGCTACGTATTTGAGGACGACCCGTTTTGCGTGTTCACGTGTGGTTACATGCGATGTTATTTTTAGAACACTTTCACAGGTTGTGATTGGACTCACGAATATTGACTAAAAATAGGATTTAGTGCTGACCGTATTGTGGTGACGCTATATTTTGGATAGAATACGCGATATTGAGTGATTTTTTTCCTATAACTACGGATTTTATTTTATCTCGTATTATTTGGTTATGGTAAACTTGGAACACAGTTACATAGAGTTCAACATTATGTTCTCGAAGTTGTGTGAAATTTACAATTAACACTTTGTTACGTGGAAGACTTTGTCTTTTCTCTTTTGCTGTAGCATTTCATTCTATGATACTCGGAGCGTAAAACCTGGCTGAGGCACGGAGATAGTGATTCCGTTTTAATATTTATTACAAGTATTACTTATGATCGATATTTTTTCCAATTTCTTTAAACATTATTTTTTAATTCCATCAGTGTTTTAGGAATTATTTAAACATTTCCAGGTCGTACTATATTTGTAGTATAGCAGTACATTGCAGATATGCGTGTTTCACGAACGTAACATTCCTTGCCCTTGTTTTCTTCAAGTTCAAGTTTATAAGTAATGTGTGTACATATTTAATTCTTTTAATTTAATGCAATTTTCTTAACGATTTGCAAGGCGTATTATGTCGCATTAACCATTGTCGGTACTTGTTATGCTAATACGCGTAATAAGCCTCAGATTAGTTATTGATAATGTTGGCCCAAATAATACTTCTAGGCTATAATGTAGGTCTGAAACCTAGTAACTACGATCGTTTGTGTTATGAAGTGTTCATTGCCAACTGCAATTAAGTATGCAGAACATCAGGTGTCACTATTTGAAGGGGATTAACGATGTATCGTTTGAGAAATGAGATAGAATTTGTTTCTCACTTTTTATGCGCCAGCCGGATGACATGCAATCCTCATTTTTTTTCAATTACAGTCTGACTGCTTCGTTACTATAGAAGCTACGTTTCGCTTGTGTATTTAAATTCTAATAAAAATTATGGCGTGTCGTCATCTATAATACATATTGTTGTATATATAATTTTGGCTCTTTCTGTGAATAGAAAACTGTGCATGCGGTTCAGTAAAGCCAATTTGTTTACAAGGTAGTTTAAGCTTTTGATTCTTCATACAGTGTGCGGCATCTTTTCTCGCGCAGTGCGGACTGGCGTGCCAAGTGAACATTTCACTATTTCCACATTGATTCGTTCAAGTTCAAGTACGAAGTTATTTGCTATACAATATACTATTTAAATATCAGTTGGATTCTTTACATTTTTTGTTGGTAAGTAATTTAAATTTGTCGTTTAAAGTGGTCGTATAATTTCAAGGCTGTTTGTGTTATATTGCTGCGGAATAAATTACATATTAGTTCGATATTTAAATTGTTTGTGTAGTAAATAATATATTAGGCAAAGATGACACCTAAGGTCTAGTAAGATACATAGGTCGTAATCGTGGCTTAGGAAAGGTCGTGATCAAATCGGAATCTTAAGTTGACATTCTAGGTTTTGTCTTAAAGTATTCTACGCAGCAATAGAATGGTATGTAAATGTCAATATTTTACGTTCCCAGAAACAGATTTTTTTATTACAAAGGGGTTATTAAGGAGTGGATTTTGATTCTTTGGATTTCATTGCAACAATGAAATGGTAATACTTGATTCATCGAGAAGTAAGATTCGTAAAAAATAATACTTTTTAAAACGAATTATTTGTTGGATTGGTGACAATACTGACAACGGTTATTTATGAAGGTAATGATAGAATTTATTGTTAACAATACTTTGATAAGGGTGCTATTGCTACATCTCTAGCTAAATGGACCACGATAGTTCTCTTGTAATGAATATCATTTCTCAAATTCACGTGTGTCCTTATAGCGTTTAGAGACCTAATGAGACTTAATTTTTACTCTTACTACTGAATTTTCAAATGTATTCTTAGATTACATATGTACCAAGTAATCACGATTTTTGTAAGTTTTTGTAAGATTTTTATTGCTACAAATTTCATAGTAGGCACTCTAACCCCGATTAATTAATTGCATAGGTATAACTAAGCTAAGAAATGTTTGCGTTGAGTTTTGACTCACGTTTAAACCAATCCGATACGGTCGAAGCAATTGAGGATCTCTCATCTGATCTTAATCCATCGAACTTAGTGACACGTCGTTCACCATTGTATACACTCGTAAAACTAGCGAAGTCACATAAATCTTGATATGCCGAGTCGTGTTTTAGTTTCTTTAGAGAGACTCCACTTGTCAAGCTCTCGTGTGATGGATGGAACCTTTCCACGACAAGGTCACCTGCGACCTTCCAATCATTCGACAAGGTGAAAGGATTCATTCGGTGCCGATAGATGTTATTTTTAGGTTTTTTTTAATAAACCGCTTAGACTCACATTGGTATTACACCTTTGTAAATGTATGGATCTATGTCAGAGAATTGTTTATGGCTGAAAATTAAAAACTTTCTGACAATATTTTGTGTATTTATAATTTGTTGTTACTAAATTATTGTCCCCGTTATATTCTATAGGGAAGAACTGTCGCTGGATTTGCCTTTTGACTTAATTGGATCACTAAATTTTATTAAAGAGTTTAGCGGTATTGATGCTTCAGCTACGCCTACAGGCCAGGGTGTGGTAAGAAGCATCAGAGATCGGCCTGCTTAGTTGCAGGGCAGGATTATATTGTCAATGTTATTGCTTAGTTATTAACATTATTATTGATGTCATCTTTACCCGAGGCCCATCTAGCTAATATTTCTTGCTTAAGTTAGCCCCAAAACGACTCGTCGTATACTAACAATGGTGACCACTTAATGACATATACATATACATTTTTTTACCTGCAATCGAAGACAAAAACATTTGTAGAAGAGGAATATATCGAGAGTAATATATAAGCATATCGTTTACTTAACTGATGTTCGCATCCATAAAAAGGTTTGACCTTTTATATCTTGATTTATGTGATCGTTTTGTGTACACAAAAACACGCACTTTAAGGAAAACTTTGAAAACTATATATCTTATACCGCGTTTTTTGCAGCTAACAAGAAAGAAATAGAAGACAGTAAGAAGTTAAGAACCGACCATAGTACGGACGAAACGTAAAAAATGTTTCGTATTCACATATTTTTCAGAGTTGTACAGCGACACTTATTACTATTAGAGTAACAAGCATGTCAAAGTACAAGAATTAAAAAAGACTTGGTACGTTTTATTCGAAATGTTTCTATTTTTTTTTATTTCTGTTTAAAATATCGTCAATAGACTTTTCAACAAGAAAAAAAAATATTTACAAGAAGCCGAGAAAAAGTACTGAACTAATTCGTATTTGTTTCTTTATAGCTTAAGATCTTCTCTATCGTCGAATTTTGACCGTATTTCATCATTTGACACTTCACATATTGTTTTTGATTACATGTAAAAATGTTTTTTTCGCCATATAAACATTGGGTAGGGTAACCGCTAGTGGCAAAAATTTCTTGAGCGTTGAGGAGAGACCCGTGCTCAATAGTGGGCCATTAATGGGTTGAAGGCAGGCAAACATTGGGTATGGGAAAGCTTAAGCTATATACATATGTATATGTGCGTTTGATTTTGAAGTTATTTATTACGTATATGTATAAGAAACAGAACAGTGTTACTTTTTGTTTGGGGTAAATAAATAGATAACATAGAGAAAACGTTACCTACCTACATATATTTGTATTTCATGTGTAAAATTAAAACTTTTAATTATGTAAAAATCAACCATTTTCCTATAAGAGTTTAAATCCTATTACTATATAACCAGAGCTTTATTTCCTTGTCTGTACCACCTACTTTGTTTAAGTCTGTCGTCTCGCGGTACGCTATCGAATTTCAATTTGTATTTCCTTTACATTCCATTTCAGTTTTATAAACGTGATATCGCTTTGTCATGCTAATATCCTCTTCAGATTTGCTTATTTCTTAGATAGGATTCCCTTTTGCTTTGATCATTATTTTCATTGAGATTTTTTTTTATTGCTTTTCAGTTCAGTGTTCTGTATTGAGTTGTATTGTAAGTATTGTATGTCTGGTAAGTGGTTGTTTCGAGAACTAGATACTCAGGCTTTCAAATTAAAAAGCGATTGTAATTGATTTGTTTTGGCCTAGACGTAGATTTAAGTATACTTATGAGCTAGTAAATGCGTTCATCTTATTTTTTTTAAATAGATACTTTATATAGAAACAAAAAATAATTTAAAAACACGTTAAGTTTCGAGGAAAAAAAAGAGATTTTTTAATTCATTTGACTTGTAAATAAATGCAGTGTTTAGATATTCTTGTCCGACTGTATATCATCGTTTTAACATAATTTGTCATTTATGTCGCGAACGCTTAAATGTGCAGTTACATTTACTGTTAAGTACTAACAGTGTTAAGTTAATCAATATCTTATTAAAAAAAACACATCTATCGATGTAGCTGTACAGGAGGTAGCGAGGTTATTAGATTCAATTAGGTCGATCCTTCTTTAGTCAAGTCACGCATGTCGACCTTGCTACGGCGTAGTATTAACATTGATGGACGATGCCCTTAAACAAATCCCTTTGTTTTTGAACTAACACGCAATACGAGTCTGTATATGCTTCTCAATTTGTCCGTATTGTAGACGCGGTAAGTATTGATATTGAGAAATTCACTCATCAATCATGTCTTTAGACGTCAATTATACAATATACAGTTATAGTCAGTTGTATAATCGTAGTACCGAACGTACGTACGTCGTTGACCGAACTAAGCATTCAACCGAGCGTTCATACTTTTTGTATATGTCACAGACAAATTTTAATAAATTAAATATGATAAATCCCGTATACAGACATACCTAATTAATGCAAGATTTACAAACAACTTTGTTAATAAATCAATCGATTTTTTTATAGACCAATAAGTTATTGTATACTTAATTAATTATCGAATGTAATACAGTGAAACATTGTAACGATCGATATACGTTAAGTTAAATGGAACTAAAATAAATATCGAAAATCGGAGCAAGGGGTTTTTCATTAAATCTCCGGTTTGATTCGTGATTTTCATCCGATCCCTCCAACTCATGATTCGCAGTAGCAGCGCTAGGGGCTTATTTCCTTACAATAGAATTCTGTGTCATGGACACCATAATGAATACCTTATGGGGACTTACTTTGGATTACAGTTCACGATGTGTTGTATTATATTTAAAGGTTTGCTTTTATGTAGTTGCTTAAATTCCTTGTCGGAGGAGCTACGTTTTATTTACTTAAAGGATTCATACGCTGATGAACTCAAAGTAGTATGAATTGTTTTTTTGATAATTATTATGCGAGTGGAAAAACACCCTAGTTGGTAATGGCCAAACCGAGTAAGTTCGATTCCCGGCAGGCGCAAATACGTATGTGTATAAATATTTGTTCTCGGTATCATTACAGGGTTAGTATAAGTTTTTTGTGTTGTTTATGCTGTGATCGACAGGGAATGATAATAAGTCATTTAGAGCTTATTTATTTATTACACAGATAATAGATACAAGTATACAGTGTTCATAAATAATACTGCGACGTTTCACAGGAGTCATACATCGCACCGTCGCGTCGGTTTCTGTTTTTTGCAACGATATAGTATTAATATTGATGGGCGTTGCCCTTACACGAATGCCTTTGTGGTGCGCGAAGTGACACGCAATTGGCTTTGTTTATTAATATTTAAACGTAGATGTTTCTCATTATCGATGCGCATTCCGGCGCGGCGCACGTTACCGCCGTCTGTCGGTCGATTTGTATCGTCATAAGAATGTAACTTGCATATATTATGTAATTGATTATGTACGATAGCTACGGTCTATTTTTATTAATTTACGTTGGTATTAAATTAATTATTGTACTATTTCCATTCACCATTATCTTTACGTTTATATATGTATATGTAATTCTTCTGTATATATGGATGTACTGAATGTGGATGTACGTTACTAAAATCCTCAAGGGTTGGGTCGATTTTGATGAACTGTGCATGTTAAAGTGGTTAAAGGTATAGATTTATAATCCCATCCGATAGGACATTCATTAAATTATATATCTTTGTTGTACGGGAATTAAATTGTACGGACGTTTCTTTAAGATGAGAGTCATACGTTTCGCGATCACGTCTGCTGAATCAGCTAATAGGTATATAGAATTATAGTTAGACTAAAGTATTCTGTACTATCTGTACTGTTACGTTCTTTGTTTTTAACCAACTTCAAAAAGAGTAGTTTCTCAATTCGAATGTACTTTTTGAGTTTCTTTTTTTAATCGAAAGTTGATGTATGTATGTCATTTGGTCCCATTTAAATTTGAGCGAGATCTGACGAGTAGTTTTTGAGTTATCCCTATGAATGCGCATTTACTTGATGCGTATGACTTTTTAATCTGAATATTCGAATTTTTCGTACCTAATTAATGTCGGTTTTTTGGTCATTGACAAAGCCACTATTTCTTGTTCCTCATTACGTTCGAGGCGCTGTAGGACTAAGGGTAAGATGAACAAATTAAATTAGCAATGCATGTAAGAAACATTTAGATCTAGGTGTCTATGCACCACCAGCTATGCGTGTACTTAACAGCTTTAAGCAGGACGCGGCCAAGGATTGCTGATTACTGATTACAAGGTTTTTGTGATTGTACATGTTATGTTATAGTTAAATATTTTATTACAATTGTTTTAAATTTTCGCTAGATTTATTAAAAACTAGCTTTTACCCGCAGCCTCGCTCGCGTTAAACCCCTAAATAAATATAACGTAATTAAAAAAAAGGTTTTTTTTTAATAATAAAAATGATCTTTGTTCTTTAATACTGTAGGTACAAAATTTCATGATAATTGGTTGAGTGTTTTCGCGAAAAAGCGTAACAAATTTAGATTCACATTTATAATAATAAGGATGGTAGTAAAATAGGTTATAAACACAAACTCCATATTAGACGTATTTGTAAATAGACATTCCGATATTTGAACGCTTTGTTATAAAGGTAAATCACTAATTAAACGTAACTGCGTTTACATCGTATAAGTTTATGGCGATATAGGGACACTGTACCACGGCTATGAAGACGGTGCTTTACATGAAGATTATATTCATACGTCTACTTACTGTGGGTCGTTTTCTTGGTTTCATGGCAACATATCACGCCGTCGTCTGATATTTCCTCTAGAAATTGAACGCAGGAAAACGGGC
>DWJN01004392.1:0-12457 GCA_018248895.1 Carystus phorcus
TTTTGACAAAAATACACCGTTCCCAGACAAAGAAACCAAAAAAGTAATTAAAAAGAAAGGTTTTTAATAAAAAAAAATTAAATAGCTCTTATTTTCGAGAAAGTGTATAAAAAAATAGAAAAAAAATGTTTTTTATCGGTAATTTTTTGTCTAGTATCCGCACACTTCGTTTGATCAAGTGTAAAAAAAACACATTGTAGATCTAGAAATATACGCCATTTGTTGCTCAACATCCCGAAAGTGCACTCGATATAACGCCGCGCTCTGGATAATCTGTAATGGAAAACTTTTTTTGTGTGTGTAAGTTGCTTTCCACTATAAGGGCGCATCATATTTGACATAATGCCAAATGCTTGATCGCCTACAAATACGTGAGGCAGTGGTGTTTTATCGATATTACTTATTTGCTTCGGGGCAGGAATATTTAACTTACCACCCATCATTTTTTTATTAAAATCTGAATGTTGAAAAATCGCAGAATCACTTCTTTTACCATAGGATCCGATATCAACGTATAGAAAAAAATAATTAGCGTCACATACTGC
The DNA here is from genome assembly GCA_018248895.1 of Carystus phorcus. Taxonomy (NCBI): domain Eukaryota; kingdom Metazoa; phylum Arthropoda; class Insecta; order Lepidoptera; family Hesperiidae; genus Carystus; species Carystus phorcus. The sequence goes on from DWJN01004392.1 coordinate 546, forward strand.
TAGTAAGACTGAAGAGAAATAGTTTTTACAATTATAATATAGCGAGCCTGAATGTTCCGGTTGTATTATCTCAATGTGTTTGCCATCAATTGCGCCAATATAATTTGGAAAGTTGGCGTGTTTTTTATAACCTTCTTCTACTTTCCATTTTTCCGTAGTTATTTCAGGCATACACATGGCTTTTAACTTGCTCCACAGAACTTTACAAACTTGTTCCACTATCTTTATTATTGTCGATTTTCCAAGACGGTATGCATAGTGTAAATCTGCGAAAGAACAGCCCGTGGCCAAGTATCTGACAAAATAAAAATTACATGTTAGTATTTATTTTTAGGTACCACACTAATGAAAAAATGGAAAAGCATTCGAGATAATTACACGAGCGAGTCTAAACGACAAAAAAATCTTCCATCTGGGTCTGGCTCTTCCAAACATACACCGTATGTATACTTCGGGAAATTAAAATTTCTTGAGAGTTCAATAATAAATAGGGACACAGAAAGCAATTATGAAACTTCTGCAGCAAATAATTCCAATGTAAACAACGGAGATAATGAAGACTTGATGCCACCTCCAATAGAACAAATTGAAGGGCCAAGAAAAAAAAACAAAAATTAAATGCCGTAGATAAACAAATAGTAGATATTCTACAAAAAAGTTTGGATGCAAGGCAACGAATTGAAACAGCATCAGTCACTAAAGAAGATGACGATAAATTATTCTGATTATCATTGTACAGTGAGCTCAAAAAAGTACCCGAGAATCGGAGACTGTCAGCAAAAATAGAATTGCTCAATGTCCTTCAAAAAGCACAAAATCAATCATTGCAATTCCAAACAAATAATTACCAATATCAATATGCATATTCTGCACCAACTTATTCCGGATATACAACTGCTAGACCCTCAACACCAGCTCGGCAATGGTCTACCACACCGCCACCGCCACAAGAAATGTCTTCGAGGGTGCCATCACCTTCTAGCCAAGATTCGGAGAGCTTTGAATAAAATAATACTTGCCTTAACGTTATGACGAGTTTTTCTTGTGGAGAAACTGTGTCTCTTAATATTCTTGATTCACCCGTTATGTCAGCTTTTATAACACCTAGTAATTCATTAAATGATTGTATAGACATTCTAAAATAATTGAAAAACTTGGGCCCGTCTTGTCTTAACTTTGGATACAATGTAACAAACATCCCATGCGTCAGTCTATCTCGTAGTATAGGGTGCACCCAGTACTCTCTTTGTCTCTGTCGTCGTCTTTTATAGCGATGGTAGAGGAGCCACACACATGCAATCTCTTCCACTTCCATATTCGAACTGAGCTAGAAATGTCCACCCTACTAACGCTCGCCGAACGCCGTACTGAACGCGGTGTGTGTACGTTTTCAACGCGCTCTCAACGCAACGCTAATTATTTATACCTAAAATTTTATTAATACTGTCATTTTTTATTTCTTTTTTATATAGATATACATATATGTACACTACTCTTACTTTTTGATAATTACATCACAACAATACTATACCTATTTAGCAATAATAATTTTAATTATAAATAAAAATATGAGGGAAATTAATTGTAGACGAAAAATCTAATGTGATAAAGAAAAATATAACGTCCTCTCTCCTAGTTTTTGCTGTGCCCTACAGGGCCCTTGGTAACCTGCCTGATTGTATAATTTACTGTACTACTGTGTGGATTCAACGTGGAAAAAAAAAATAAAATAAATAAATAAAGTTAAGAGTACCAAATATGATGTTTTTATGCTTGAAAACATTAAGGAGATTCTTTTTTTTTTTGCAGACCAGTGTAATCAGAAGCTTTCTAGTTCATTGTCCGCCATGTATCGTAAGCAAGTTCGGGAATCAAGAGTCACCGAGTATTTATAGAAATAAAATTTGATAAGTGACAAATCTATAGCTTTTAAAGGTTAATAAATAGGCCGCCATTAATATTCACTCAAACTCCATACAACGCTCGCCTTGTATGAAAGTTTCGGCAGCCTGCGTTCTTATACGAATTTAGTTACTTTAAATTGTGAGTTCATTGAAGAGTAAATGCTACACTAACAAGTGCACAAGCAATCAACACAACGGCTGTTTTAGTTGAGACTTACAAACGATTAATGCAATTAAATAAACGAACAACGCGATCAGCAACATCTGAACCTTCTACTTCTATTGTTAAAAGTGGTGTTGTTTCAAGAACTTCTGACGATAATTTTTGATGCATACATTCGCGAGCAGTTCTTTTCTAACAGAAACAATAACACATGCGCAGTGTTTAGAATGGTTAGTAAGAGAAATTAATTTTAAATTGGTTGCTTTCTACAAGAACCAGTATTATCATAAAAATCCAACATTCTAGAGAGAGAAGAAAAATAACTGACCCATATTTGTATAACGTGGCAAAAGATATTTTGGCAATACCAGCGACTAGTGTTAATGTTGAAAGGCTTTTCTTATCTTTAAAACGTGTGCTCAACAATTTAGGAATGTCATTGAATGACTCAATTATAGACGATATTTTACTGGTCAGAAGCAACATATTTTCTTTTGAATAATATTTTAGATTTAAATTATTTTTAACTCGAATAAATTAAAGTCTTTTAACTACTCATGACAGCAGTTATTCGTGTAGCAACACGAACTCATTTATTGTCATTTCAAACAAATCTACTTTTAACAATATTTGCCAGGTAAGTGTTTTTCTTGCATTCCAAACGTGTATTACCTAACAAAATCTAATGAATGAATATGTTTTCTTAATGTCGGTAAACCTAATGATATTGAGTTTGATACATATGGAATGTAATTTAAGAGTGTCATAGTACGATAGTATATTCGTATGATAGAAAGAGGGGTATAACCGAGAGGTCATAAATCACCTTAGAGAGCGCTATGTTCAAACAACGATTTTTCGGTAACCCATTGTCTCCGAATTGCGTTTTTGGTATCGTTATTTAGGTAACCTTAACATCTGTAAGACGAGTTAATAAAAAATAATGATCCCCGGGGTTGTTTTCTGCAAAAACGTAAAAAATAAGAAAAAACTAGGTCATTTTTATCATAAATTCCACATTTAATGTATTATTTTAATATGTAGAAGCTAGTCTTTAAACTATTTTAGATGTTAAGTCGATGCCTCGTATCAGTGAATAATAAGTAATTTAGTTTTGAAGAAGATTGGACCTAAACTTCATAAGTTATAGTACTTTTACTCTACATGCTCAAAAAATATTTAATAAAACATTAAAATTGCTGTACATCGAGGGGAGTAAAAATAAGAAAATTTAATATAGTAAGTTTTTTTATAAATCATTTTAGTCCATTTACAATAAGTAGTATAGTTAGGATTAATTATGTTCCCTATAAGAATATTATTTGTATTCGTTTTTAGTTGGGGAGAGAATAAAAGTATCAAAATGTAACAAATATATTTGTGTTTATTTAGTTATACAAAGCAGATATTATCTTAAAGTCTATTAATAAGGCAATCCCGTAGTGTGTTGGAGCGGTGTTGGGTAAGTGGGCCCACCTACGACCTTTACAGCGCGCCGACCACATGCTTACAACCGCGCAGACTCGAGAATCTCTTCTTCTTCCAAGAAATGGAAATTCGAAGAAGAAATGAGTTTCTTAAAACCATATTTTAAAAAGAGGCCATCTTTAACTTCAGTATCACGTAACGAACAAAATGATACTATCAACGACAACAGCTTGGTTGACGACAAAAGTTTGGATGACGTAAATACATTTACATTCAATGAAGATAATGATTCTCAAAGTGAAAGTAACACTACAGAAGATAATCATACACAATCTTCAAGCTTAGAAAGCGTACCTTTTTTTTATACATGGAGAAATCCTCATGGATACCGCTCCGTTAGGGGGCAACGGAACGGTTATGCCGGACTTATACCCGCCAAAACCACCACGGATGCTCCTACTCGGCACCGCTTGTCAGTATCACGGGTACGCTCTCGCATTCTTCCGCTTTCCCGACAGTGTTGATCCCTTATAGGATCCCCTCCCAGGGGTGGGATGGAGCAGAGCTACTCCATCTCATTCCTACTAGTTCAGAGCGAAGCCCACCAAGCGCACCACCTCGAGGGCTTGTATTACCAGCGGCAGACAACCATGTACTTACCCCCTAATCTGAGTTCGGCTGCAGCCTGTGCGCTGTCCAAATCTCTTTCAGCGAAGCACTGGTACATGCCCCTGTGGACGCGCACCACTCCATGGATTCGTAGCGTTCTCTCTCCTCCTCCCACTGGTACGCCATCGTGCAGCCATCTCACTCTCGCCTCTCCGCCTTCCACGGAGCAGTTAAAGGACACCGTGGTACCGGAGTTTGCTACCTGAGATATAAGAGAAAATAAAAAAGATTGTTAGACCAACATTGTCATTGAAGAAATTTAACAATTTGATATGTGATTGACATTTCGTTTTCTGAATTATGATGACACAATATTTATTAGTGATCTGTGATATAATGTCGTCAGCTAGAACTAGACGATTTACGGCATTATATCAAAGATAAGGTTTATTAAATATCATCCCAAACATCAATCTGCGTTATAGCTATGGCAATAAGACCTAATATTGCCTTTGAGAATAATTTAATGTGATGCGGTACTGCTTGATAACTTTAATATGTTCAAAACTCATGTGAATCTTGACGCAATTTCAGTAGTAAATAGCTATTGAAGACAAAAGTCATAAAAATTTAAATGTTATCTGTGGTAAGCATAATGGCAGCAGCTGCACCGTGCCCCTACAAACATCAAGAGCAGGTCCACATTCCGGCTCTGACGGCGTGCACATGAATTATGCAATGCGACGTCACGTGTCTTGCTTCAATATGGATTAGCTGTAGTCGTGCGGTTTCTTTTTTAAATTATTTATGATACCAAATAACTATCCAGTATTATCAACATACATATTTATATGCTCCAAACGATAAAGGTCACAAGTAATGATTTTCACACAATGCATAACGGTTTGAGTTCCAGGAAGTCTATTCAATTCCTTTATATATATTTTTATACATATTTTCTGACAATATCATTGACGTTCATTGGTTTAAGTGTTGACGGCAATTGAAAGCTCAACACTTTTATCTTATGACAGTTCGAAATTAAACGTTTGAGTAGTTCAGGTCCTTTCGCATTCTATTTGTATGTAATTAGTGATACGAATCTTATGTAACATATAGTTGGTGATTTCTTATATTATATTCTTACTTATATTATATTCTGATGAGTAAATATCTTACTCTTATACTTACTTATGTAACACTTGCTCTAATTAATTATTAACCCCAAGTGGTCTAGTTGTTTGCACTTAGCCTCAAACAGTGAATACAAAATTAGTTGTAAGTTCAAGAGCAGTAGAAATTATTCAAGTTGTATCGTAAAGCCAAAATTGCGAATGAATGTCACAAAAGGCATATGGATGGTAGACTGTAACTTTGTCTCTTCTAATAACAGTAACATGGCTAGATTTGTAGATCTGTTGGACATTTTCATCTTTTTATTGCAACTTTCAATCTGGAATTTTTATTCTTGTTACCTGCTTATACCTGGCCGTTTTAAGACTACTGAAATAGTAACCACAATTCCGTGCCTAGAGAACAGGTTGTCATAGAAGGCGACTATAAATTAAAGGTAAAAACTTTTTAAAAACAAGCTTCTATTTAAATGCCCTAAAAAGTAATAAACTTTTTCTTTGAAACTTGTACCATCAACATGTAACGTCATTACACAACTTATATGATATAAAGAAAGTATATAATTATGTATAGATCGTATTGTGTTGCAACTTAGGTTGGTTGCTATGTTTTAAGATTTCTAAATCAGCCATAACCTCATGCAGTTTAGAACGTTTTCTTACAAGCGAAGTCTGGGATAAACGTAATAAACAGGTACCATAAAAATATATAAGTAGAAAATTATGTTGCAGATAAACTAGATGTTACTATAACAGATTGAACTGTAGCAAATATATGACGAACGCCAGAATGATACAGTAACTAAAATAACGCTCTCACTTTATTCATAATCATTACCGGTAATTTTAAAACTATAATCTCTTTACTGTATCAAGAATAGTCATATTTGTCATTGAAGTAACTTCCCTGGTTGTTTCAACAATTACTTTAGAATTAAATCAAACTGCCATTAAGGAAAACGGCCCCTTTGTGTTGCCGACACAAAATTTATTATGTACAGTTCACTAATGACCTAAATGGAAGGTTCTCAACTGTATCCACGTCCAGGGGTTCCCACTTACAAAAAAATACTTTTAAAGATATACCACGACCTTGTTTTTCAGTCATATCACTTAAACACTTGTTATACAGTATTATAATACTTGTTAGTAAGAGTTTTTAAAGCTATCTTTTAAGGAATACGCTTCACCGCAAATTATATCAGATGTTGTAATCCCGTCTCAGGTTAACCGTTATAAGGTCTTATAATTGATTTGCACCTTATATATTTATTACTAAGTAGAGAGCGCCCTTCCTTCGTTTGGAAACCTACCTTAATACGTGTCTATTCATACACGAAAAAATCTTTATACGGATTGTTTTAATTGCCATCTTTTTTATTTATCACAAGTTATCGTAAATACTATTTACGTTTATTATAGTGATTGGTTTAGTGTGTTTTAGTGTTAGCTATAATCAAAAATAAATTAATGAAAAATATTTAAAAAAAACAAGCTTTTATTCAAATGCGCTAACAATGAAATAAAATTTTCTTTAAAACTTTTACTACTTACGTATAACGTCAGTACACAATTTATATGTTATAATAGACCCGAACTCACACGGTTACATAATATACATTGCAAGTTAAATAAAAGCTTTTCATAAAAAAAATATATTAGATCGTGCTACTAGTTACTAGAAACTAGATATAAAATGAAGACAAGAGAAAACTACAAACATATGTTCTAAACTAGAGAACCGCTATAACGTTAATAGGACAACAGTTTAGTCAATATTAAGATAAGATTAAACTCTCCACGTTAACAAGTTTACGTTCCGAGATGTTGCGCCGGTGAGCGCTGCAGGCTCCCACTAACCGCTTTAATTAACTTCAAAGAAACACTCGGTACGAGATTGCATACTTCTAAAACAATTTTAAGAGTTTAAGCTTGATTAACTAACAAATTTTTAAAAGAAGTGTTATGAACTTCGCACAACAGAACTTATCATAAGTTTTCCACTCCTTGATGAAAAATTCCTTAAATTTTTGAGTGCAGTTTCTCTCCCATGCTTGTACTACACCGTCAATTAACTCTGTACCATCCATCTAACTCACCATTAATTCAACACTACTCATGCGCAGGGGGCCTTATAGGACGGACTTTTAATTGAAATCGAAATTTATTTATTTATCTGAAGCTAGCTTTTCTAGACACTTTTCGACAGCGAAACTTTCCACTCGTTTCTATAAATCTTCAAGATAAGTATTCTTGGAAAAAGATACGGCAAGAACGAGTTCTTTTTCCTACTTAGGTACTAATTATTTAAACGTAGTTACCAAATAATACCAATATGGTACTAAAAGTTGTAGTCCAGAGGTCCTGTCGCTTCCAGAAGCCGATATTAAATGAAGCCGGTTTACTGGTCTATATAGTCCATAATCATCAATAGGTTATAGTTGTTGAATTTGAAGTGTTACAAAATGTCCATAGTTTACAATGCGTCCAACGATGGCCAATACTTAATAATTTGCCTTTTCATAACGGTATAACATTTCATAACGGTATATAAAGGTGATTTCTAGGATTTTTTGTTCTCAAGGAACATTAACCTTGCTTCGTCACTAAAGTACTATATCAAAATAGCGTTAGACCAAGTCTACCGAGTTACCGACAGAGAACGCCGAGAGTGACGTTGTATACGCGAACGTTAAGTTCAGTTTAGTTCGGGCCGAGAATTAACTTAGTGTTAAACTTCCCGACTAACTTTATCACAACTAAGTTTATCAAAACGTGTTCAAGCACCGTCTTATCGGCTTAGATGTTTCGAAAGCCCGCTCTTACATTTTATGTCTTATTGTTCGGCGAGCGCGAGTTCAACTTGCGATACTTTAAGGGAACGATAATGCGAGGGTTTGAGTAACATATTATTGTCGTCACGTAACTTTTTTGCAATATAATAAATATTCAGTGTTATTAACAGTAGACTGCCGTCGCTTTGCTTCATCAAACCTATGCTTTAGTACCTTAAAAAAAAATTGTTTTTACGGGCTTTATATGTCATATCTTTTTATTTATCAATAGAATCTATTGAAATAAAATGTTATTGAATGGTGTCTCAAGCTTACTGAAAATCGAGTCTAAACTGATCAAACTGTTTTTATGGTTAGCAAAAACAAAGGGAGACCAAAAGATAATTCGATAAACGAAACAAAAGTTGTAAAAATAATTTACGGAATTTATTGCTTGCTTAGATAAATACCCGATATTATTTTAGAATAATTTGTATTTGTTTTGTGTTGTGGATTGTATTTTGTTTTTTCAAGTTATTCATTGAGTGGCAAGTCTTAGGTCGTATCAAAAGCTGTTTATATGTCATTGAAGCAAGAGTTTCTATCTTTAATTTACATGTTAGAGCAGAGTACGAGCGAGCGTGAGTGAGTTACGCGAGTTGGGCGGCTGCTAATCATATTAGCTTACCGAACGCTTTCTGGTGGCTTTGTCAGAATTGAATTGCTATCACAATAAAGCCAATGTACTAAGGTCTTATTGGCATAAGATTCATTACATTACATATTCGTAATTTTGTTGAATTTGTTTTTATTAAATTTTCTATTGTAGACCTTTGCCTTCAACCCATTAATGGCCCTCGCACGGGACTCTCCTGAACACTGAGGAGGTCTAGAGCATACTCCACCACACTGCTTCAATGCGGATTGGTGGAGGGGTTAGTGGCCAACGCAAGTGTCGGATGTTTTTAAGCCGCCCGAAGGCCTCCGACATGGCTTAACGACTGCTAGGTTCATAGCAACCGGGACCGACGGCTTAGCGTGCCTTCCGAAGCACGGAAATGCTCAAGAAATGTTTGCCACTAGCGATGACCCATCCAGGTACCGAGCGCGCCTGCAGTTGCAGTTGCCTGCAGTGGACGCGAGCCGCCGAGCTATGAGCGCTTCATCACGTAAATCTTACAAACTATAAAGTAAGGTTTAAGCTTCACCTGTAGTTGCGGATGTACGCTGACGACCAGTCGGGATCGAACCCTCAATCTGGCGTCTCTGCGCTGCTCGCCATACTGGTTGTGCGCTCTGCAGGTCCACACGCCGCTGTCGGAGGCCTGCGCCCGTCGGATGACCAGCACCTGGTCCGACACGGAGATCCGGATGTTGTTGGACACAGGGCTCAAACGACCGTTTGCGTGGCGAAACCAACTGCAGAAAGATAGATTTTGTAGATACATACATATAATTACGCCTTTCTCCCTTTGGGGTAGACAGAGACCACTTTCTTCCACTTGCTACGATTCTGACATACCTCTTTCGCTTCATCAACTTTCATCACTGTTTTCATACATAGTTTTTGAATCACTACATAACCACTTATAGTTCCTCATTAGGGTTACCTGGGCCGTGTCTGCCATTAACAATAAATAAAGACAAAAACATACATCTATGAGGATAAAAAATCTGAAATTCTATCTCAAACTCATCATTCAAATTTCTGTTTAGCCGGGAATCGAACCAATGATCCATTGAACGGCGGTCCGACTATCTATTTACTGGCTTACATTCCAACTTCGTCTTGAGATTCATACATATATGAGACTGTTTTACATCTTAGTTATATGCACTTAATTGTTCAAAACATGAACCTTCATACATGTTGCAGAAATCACTTATTAAATCTTTGCTAGGCTTACTAGTTAGACTGCTGTTCAGGAGATTGCACTATTACTACATAATTGGTGCTCCTTTTGAACGTAAAATAGAGTTAATCTATGAACATCACCTATAAGTTGGCGGTGGGCTGCCGACAGCGCAACAAACGAGCCGGATGTCTCCTCCCTGGGGAACTGTCTCGTCTTCAGTGATGGAGATCATCCTCGGAGCCATGCTTCCAGTTTGATCTTTAAACAAATGAAAGGATAAATTAAATAGGAGTTCACAATTATTATCCTTCCAATCATAATAATCTAACGTTAAAGGTCAGGTCAAGTTGCCGGTCAGATTTTACATAATAATATAATAAGACTATAATTAGCTGGTGACGCAAATGTATATTTAACAAGCGTTTCCATTGTGTATTCTACTTATCGTGCCCTTTCATTTCCATTGTGTAGTGAGTACAATTAGCAATTGTTATGCTAAACGTCTTCAAACGATTAACATTCAGATTAGCATTAACTTGTCAACCAATCAAACATTAAGTGACATACTCGTATGTTTCATGTCCCCGTTGGGTCAATTTTAGTCACGAGAAATAAAACGCTCGAGTCCGATGTTTTGTGTCGGTTCTAAGTGATTGACCAACTTCATTACGGTCACAGTATCTGCTATGCTGGCTATCTCAACGATAAGGAGAGACACATGCCCTAAGAAGTTATTGGATAGAAGCTTAGAAAGACCTTAAGACCAGCTTTTGATAATTTATTTAATTTTTTGCTGCAGTTGTGTATACCTACAAGAGGTCCTAATTAGCATGTATACATCTCACATTTAGCTATATATATTTATACAAATGCTTAAAAGTGTTAAAGATGACATGGTAATAATAAGTATCTTTATGATTTTTGTAGTAAAAGTTGTAGTAGAGGAGAAATCTCACACAAAGGTATCAAACCTTTTACGCGTTCATGAATTCAATTTACATACGGGATACAGTAACAGTAGCGGGGGCACTTCTTCGCTTATCCCCCGTGAGAGCATGTTGAGCCTCGCAAGAATAACCGCTGGAGTCGTCCGGCCTCGCTTCCTTCACCACCATGATATCTCCCCGACTGCCGCCGATCATGTAGCTGCCTCCTGTGGATGTAAACCACATTATAACTATCCTCATGGAATAAGAAAACACCAGCATCTCCACCTTATATATTATAACATTGTTCAAGTTTTGTATAGTAGAAAAAGACGATCTCCTAAAATAATCCTAAAGTAGTAAGTATTATTTGATTTTGACTTTTACTAGTCTTCAAAACAAAACTTGTTAGGAACCTATTGTTTTTTTAACAAGTTTTTAAGAGTTTTAAATAAAAAAGAACTAACATCACTTAGTTGATTTTATTCTACTTATCACGCCGTTTCATTTGATATTTGTATAATTATCATAAGTAGTATGGTCATATAGAAATGATAAAACATCGTTATGTAAGGTCCACGATATTGAATTTTATGTTTTTTTTATACCGTGATGGCACTTAAATAGTCGTGCATTATCATGACAACTAAGCGTGTTGGCAAATTTCAAATCAACCGGACACTGAGAAGTCGGTCAAACTTTACCTACAAGATTTAATTACAAACAGACACCGTATATTTAAAACTAAATAAAGGTTGTCATTCATTTCATTTATTCAAATCATTTTTTGAAAAACAACCGTGCTCAAAATTTTGTTTTTTTTTCTGCAGTAAGTGATTTTCTTGTAATAAAGCTAAGTGAAAATATATTCCCGGGTTAATAAATTTTCATGAAAGTGAACAGTCGTACGGTCGAATTAAATGTTCATGAGTAGTCGAGAGGGTTCGATTGCGCTCACACTTTTATGGCAAAGACATGCGCCATTCAGGGACAGTGAATCTGGACACTCGCATTGAAAAGTATTTAAGACGTTTTCCAAATTATTACGGCAGAAACAAGTATTCAGAAGACCTATGTACTTAGACGGACTGGAGGACGGTGTCGCTCGCGTCCGCAGGA
>DWJN01004393.1:0-12455 GCA_018248895.1 Carystus phorcus
GCCAAGGTTTATTTTACTTGGTCTAATAGAAGTTTAAACCGGTACTTTGCTAGTCCACGTTTTGTAATAAGGCCGTCGGTGTTAGAGTTTAATTTGCAAAACACATCTGTGAAATGGACTTGTATAATATATTTTTTATGTAACTAGCCGACTGGCGCGCAGTCGAGCCACGTGATAGCAAGTGATCAACGTTGCCAAAAACAAGGGAGAAGAAACAACGTAGTATGGACTAGAAAGTAAATATTATATGAGTAAATCTTAATAAACATGAACAAAAAACACACGAAGGCAATTGTAATATAATTAAAGATAAATGTAAAACACCTGTATCAACTGCTTACTATTTTATATTCTCCTAGTATGTACTATCTTTTGTATATATCGTAGTATCGTGCAGTTATATCTAAGCCTAGTATTTATACATAGACTAGATGTCTTCGTCTGCGTGGAAATTAACAAAGAAGTTAATGTTTACTTCGCAGATTTTACGATAACTTATAATCATAAAATAAAAGTAGTAACTAATCCTTGTTACATTTGCGATTTGCAAATGAAAGTCCCGTCCAAATAGGTCCAGCCGTTCCAGAGATTAGCTGGTACAAACAGACAGATAGATAGATAAAATTTGTAAAAAATATTATTTTGGTATATGTACTGCGTTAATTTAATATTACACACATTAGAATTCTATTTACTTGTATCGATTAATAGACAATATTATAATATAATATCTGTTTATCATCAGGCAGGAATGCAGGATAGTAGTCAAGCATTAACTTATATAGTTAAAAAAAATCTTGATTTATTTTATTTTATCAAAACGGAATGCACTCTATTGTTGTCACACTTCTTAGAAGTTCTTAGACAATCAATATAGAGATATTGGATCAAGGCATACGTGCAATAGAAATGAATTTTTATCATGTTATCGTAGTCATATAAGATCCAACATTACATGATTATAATTTGAAGCTGATTATAGGGTAACTTTCTCCCTATCTTTCGTTTTTTGTCAATACATCACTGATATCTTAGATGTTCCTGATGTTTATGGGCAAAGACGACCATTTATCATGTGGCAGATGTGGCTTGTACACTCGTGTGGGCTAATTACATAAAAAATTGATAATTTGTGCATTTTTTGTATGCGCTATATTTAAGAAAAACACATTAATTTATTTATTTACCCCATAATTCACGAATGTACAGTGGGCGGACATAAGAAAAACGACAAAAAAAGAAAGGATCATATTGATAACTACATTTTTTATAACAATATATTTTTATCCTTAAATCTCAAACGGTATGGAAGTAGGTTATTGACGCACAGCTTCTAATAAAATTCTCGTATGACTTATATAATTTCGAAAAGAAGGCGAAAAAATGGATGCGATCGGAATATAACTAGAGCAATAAATAATTCAATAGTCAACAAAGCGGAGCACAGTTTACTTACACCTGTATTCGAACAATAACAATCAGTAAACAATAAACCGTTGTTCTGTTGTCCTTTTCAACGAAATAGATAGAAACGTCCCCCGGAAAAGCACTTTGTACGTGTCGACGTTTGAAATCCATAATCAAATAGTGTTTACATGTTTTTGCGTTGTATTTGATATGCGATTGTGTATGTTGACTCGCCGGGGCCTGCGGTTTGATATATAGGTTGAGACTATGAGAGTTGCACACACTCTTTCGAGAGTGGTTCCTCGACGACGATCAGTATCGTAGTGTTAAGTTCACCTCATCATCACCAGTTCATAGCCACTCCAGTGGCGGAACATTCACCCGCAGCTACAAGCAGGAGAGGCACATCAGGCCAGACGGTGAGTGTTCATGATAATTGTCAGCTCACGTTTAATTAGACCCCGTTGGGGCCGCGATCCATTGAGCGCTTAAAACTAATATAGCGGGTGTCATCCGCGTAGAATACACTTTTAAGCAAATCTCAATCTATGTATTATATATTTTTTACTTATTATAAGTTTTGATAATAATCTCAGCTGGCAGTAGCGAAAGGTAAGCTTTTCACTTGCTATTAATTATTTAAACTTTTTTTTTAATTTTTCTATATCCCTATGAATTCGTTAATAGTTATGTCTCGATGTATGAGACAAGACTTCTTATTTAAATCGGTTAATCAATACATTATTTTATATTTGGGTTATAGCATATTGTTGCATATTATATGTTTAGGAGTCGTCGTTGAATTGATTTACTATTATTTTTTTCTGAATAAAATTCGTTATTTATTATACATAAACACAATGTTTAATTTCACGTTTTATATATACCAAGGATATTATATTCCTTAACTGCAAAATGTAATACGAAATTCGCATACTTGCAACTTTCAAACGTTCATTTTAATTTTACGTTTAGGAGATTAATGATGATGAGATAGAAAGAAACCTTAACTCAAAAATTTTCTAGTTTATACTCCGTTACTCAGTATATCACACATTTTTCCTGGAAAATTTTGTTGAAGTAGTATAATCGAGAAAGTCAACTTTTCCAAAAAAATGAGTTTTTCCCAATGTACAATATGAAATATATATTTCCAGTTCGTGTTTCAAATAAGGATAGTGAACTATAAAAAAAATATTACATCCTGAAGTACCCGACCTATACATAATAATATGTAGTACAAAGTTATTTAGGGCGGGGAAATCAATAGAAGTCAGACGAAGCCGGGCCATTATTTGCACTTCAATTATATTATGTAGGTTAAATGTCAACGATCTCTTGTTGTTCAACAAGTATTCTCGGTAAAAACTATTTTGATTGACGCTCACTTAATCTATTTGTGAGATTGTGGTTTTACCTCGTAATTGAGTATATCTGAAGACTGGACCATACGTCAATACGCTGTTCCAAAGTCAAAGTCAATATGTTGTTCCAAAGTCAAAGTCAAAGTCAAATTATTTATTTCTTATTAGGAACTTACAGCTCACTTAACGAAAGTCAATAACTACTACAAACAACAACCTCAGTAACATTATACATGTTTTATAAAATAATAAATTGAAAGACCAACACGAACATCGAAATTGTTCCATAAGCAACCTAAGCCTTGGGAAGGTCCCAACTTCTATGTAACGATGTACGTAATTAGCCGAGGCTGACGGCCTTTTTCGTCCTCAAAAGACTCATCAACTCAATCATTCAACTCTCTACCATGATCGAGGTTGCCTTACAATTGATCATTTGTGATTGACACAAACTAGAGCGCTACGAGTTGTTATATCTTCAGTTCTTAAAACCACAACATTCACTATGATAGTTAAAACAATGTAATTAATAAAAGTAAACAAACTACTCGTAATGAAGCTTCTGTTAATGTGTAGATAAAATTTTAAATAAACAAAGACAAGATAAACAACCTCGTAATTTTTAAAAGAATTGTTTACATACTAGTTGACACTCTGAGAAATAACGTCACTGTGTTAAAAAAGATTACGTATCTTATCGCCGTATACTATGACGTCGAGGTAGAAACCATCTTCATCCATCTTTGACGCCCAAGCCCCCTGATGAACGGACAAGGCACGTTCTGTTGAAGGTCTTTGAGTTCTGTACTGTAGCTTAATACAGAATAAACGATAGGGAATATTAGACATATCGTTTGATTAGATTTAATCTCTGTCCTAGATCTAAATATGAAATGCTTTTAACGGTGATTGTTAAAACAGTCAGTAATAAGTTGCTTTTGGCACTTGGTTTCTTATGCTTTTGTAGGCTACAATGGATACCATCGGTTGAATTGAACGTTTGCTAGTGTGTTATACATATATCGTCTTAAAATAAAAGGTTTGCACTGGGCGCACATAATAACGGTCGGTGACAATCTAACACATCATCGTAAAAACACTTGATAGATCACTCGTAGTCAAAACGAATCGAGTGATCAAATGATGGCAAGTTTTTGCATGAGTTTGGAAATATGTATGACGCATACTTATATAAGTTTGTATACAATGAGGTGTTTGCTCAGCACATTTACCCGCAGTAGATACAGCGTGTTGACTTTGGCTCCAGTTCGGTAGTCAGGTGGCATCCTTCAGGCTCATTTATCACACAATCACTGCGAGATCCGCGTCAACGGCACACAAATATGAATAGTGATAACATTGTGTCGAGTTCGTTTGTATGTTACTACGTTGTTGTTAATAGATGAAGGATGCAGATGTTATTCAGACACAAATGTGTCATTGATAGACAGAACGTTGCCTTGAGGATGCCGTGTAAATAGCTACATTCAATATTGTGAAATTGCTAACTAGGGCTTCCAAAAATATCAATTAACTCATGCGGAATAATCAAATTTCGTGCTAGAGATAAACGATATACTAACAGAATTCTTCAAATGTTACTTCAATAGAATCTACAATTTCCCGATAACTATCGCATTCACGAAATTTATTATTGTTATGAAAAAACAAAAACAGACTCATTTTCAGGAACAAATGAAGGTTTCAAGGTAAATTAATATGTAATAAATGCATAATCAGGTTTGCAATTTCTTGGAGTTGGGTAAAAATGAAGTTTCTCAGTTAACGCAATTGAAAGATACGGCCGTTTTTGTCGATATTATGACACTTACAAGTGAATCAAAATCTTTAGAGTATTTCCCGTTGACCTAATAGCAATTTAACAAGAAGCAATGTTTAAAAGCACAAATGTAGTGAGAACTCCAAAAGCGTATAGTTACGATATATAGTTTTCTAACGGCAAATTCGAAACTCGAATGTCGTAATGAAGTAATTACAAATATGTACAAGTTTTTACGGAACCCACGATACGCTAGTTCGACTCGCACTAGGCCGGTTTTTTGTTAATTATTAGTAATCAGCCATCGCGGCCTTTCTTCGCTTCGGTAGAGTACTTTAATTCGCGAAATAATTGCTCTTCAATTATTGTAGACATTCTACAAATGTCAAGTTCACCTCAATTTATCGATTAATAAGACAATTAATGTTATTCTATAAATTAGAAAATTAATTATTTGCGATAGGTTACGATAAGAGAACATGAATTATTTATTAATCTGTTAATAAAATTCCTGTAGCAACTTTTCTACAGAAATAGATCCATTTTTCGAGAAAACCCTTATAACACCAGCAGGATTTAGGCTACATACACATATTTTATTTATATCTGTTCAATGAGTATTGCCAGACAGACAAACAATAACTTCAAATAAATGTTTTAATCTCTGTATCGATAATGCTTACCCGTTCA
Organism: Carystus phorcus; assembly: GCA_018248895.1. NCBI lineage: Eukaryota > Metazoa > Arthropoda > Insecta > Lepidoptera > Hesperiidae > Carystus > Carystus phorcus. The sequence continues at coordinate 5,242 of DWJN01004393.1, forward strand.
ATTTATCGATGAATTTTATCCCATTACAATTTTATTAGTAATAATAGCTAGATGACGACATAAACGAAGTATTTAAATCAGATTTGTTTGACATATTTATTCATTCATTGACTGTATAAATTTAATAATGATTGACAAATATAAAAATAATGTAAATTGGTAATATATGAATATTAATTAAGAATTTTACAAATATCGTGTACGTCAATCGTCAGGACTTAGTAGATGGCGTATTGGCGAAAGCATAGTTTAATTAAAAATCGTTTGTATGTAAATCTACCAATAAGACTAAACAAGAAAGTGTTGAAATTACGAAACCCGTACTTGTCGTCGTTGACTTTTATAAAGCGATTCGTTTGACACGAGCCTTCACCTTGACGGACCGGTCCCGACGGGGCCTGAGACCGCGGGACACTACTAGAGGTCGGTCAGATTAATCATTTTGTTTTCATAAATACACTGGATGGCCTAGCACTTTTGTACTGTTTGGTTTATAAATACAACAACAGTTCACGACAACCACGTGCCCGAGTCATGTACACCTACGAAACTGCTTCGTCAAAAGAAATGTGAATGAATTACATGAATGAATCGATTCAGTCCTTTTGCGCATCACTAACGTACGCCTTAATTAGGTATATAGCATGTTCTAAAGCTCGAGGTTATTGTTTTCGAAATTTTGACCTTTTTTAAGTGTGCGGAAATTCAGTTTTTTTTGCTGAAATTTTTCTACGTCTGGTAGATATTCCTTAGTTTATTTCCTCTTAAGATTTTAAAGGGATTCGTGTGTATGGATATGTAATATATAATATAATACTTATTAGATGGGACTGCGGTTAAACTTATAACATACTTTATAACTGCACTTTATACATTAAATTTTTTATATTAATTTATATGACCATAGCATTCAGTTAGTGAAAACAACGACGCAGTTACTTGTGGTAGTTTTTGTGTCATTGGGTTATGGGTACAAAATAAAAGCGTGTTAATGATATTGTGTAATATAAATAACAATATTACTAAATACGTATATTAATCCGAATGATATATAACCATTTACTATTCTTAATGACATTTAATTTAAACACATTTTCATGCTGGATATCCGCATTAAAGATCTACAAACTCACATTCTGCACATAGATCCGGATATCTAGTGAAATAATTACCATAATCGGCATCCAAATGCAAGAATGAATGGCCATCCAATAGAGAATCTAGTAAATGGCCAATATCCATAACTAATAGTAATAACAATTTGTATAAATTAATATTATTGGATTATAACGATAATCTCATAATTGTAAATTGAATTATTTGAAAATTGGTGCGACAGTTTTCAAGTTTTTCATAAATAGGTAAATTAAGTACTTTAGCCCCATAGAGAACACTTTGACAATTGGATTCTTCGCTACAAAAATGGTTTTTGATACCCGCATTTAAGCGATTTATGCAACGATACTCCGCACCTTGGGATGAATGGTAAAAAAAAACATCACCATTTCACGTGCAGTCGAAGTAAATAATCTATACACATATTTATTATTTTATTTCACAACCTTGTTTATGATAATATGTGATGTAAAATTACAGCTTCTGTGAGTTTTGGTTAATAAATAGAAAAAAAAGTTACACCCCATATCACCTCACATCAGTTACATCTGTCATAGTCCTCTATTAAGATTGGTTGGTCATGTCGCATATATTTATTAAGTTGGAAAACTTTGTTTTTGTAAATTATAAAACATTTCTGTACTTAATTTTATTAACACTAAAATATTGACATCATTCATATATGTAAAAAACTTTCAACGCTGTTTTTTCTTTTTGCTTTTACTTTTTTGTTTAACCGCCTTGTCCGAAGTGGTACTCGTCAAGTAGATGGGCATTATTAGAGATAACCCAAAAACTACTCAAAAAATCCTTAACCTACAAACAAAAATACAGACGAATTGAGAACCTCCTCCTTATTTTTTGAGGTCTGTTATAATACATTCGAATATTGATATTGCAATTATGAAATAAATAGGACTAAATATTTGGATAATAATTTCAAACATGCCATATCACTAGTACATATATGTTACTATAATAGCGTGCCGCTAGTACAAATATAGTGAGGTAATAAATAAGCTTTATTTCACGGTCGGTTTCAAACTAAATAATTTTACGATATTTTCTCTCCTACGAGTCCTAGACCATATAATTATACACATGCAATTTCCGGTAACAGCAAGGCAATGCAGCGGTGATGATAGAATCATGATGAAACAATTGGAAGGAGGGCGGCTGTCGCTGGAAAGATTGGCTGCAGAAAAGCTAATACAAACTACGAATAATAATAATTTATGTAACGTATATTTGAATCGCTCATAGCCCTGCGGCTCGCGGTACCTGGATGGGTGACCGCTAATGGCAATTTATTTATCGCTTCGTTCGATTATCACGTTAAGCCGTCGCCGCGTCGGACCCGTTCGTTATTTTAGATAGCTGTCGTTAAGCCTCGTCGGAGGCCTTCGGGTGGCATAAAAACTTCCGACACTTGGGTTGACCAATCCGCACTGAAGCAGCTCCATGAGAGAAATCCCTGCTCAGTAATGGGCCATTTATGTGTTGACGCCAATGTATACTTAAAAAATAGGTAATTAAATATATCAACAATATAATTTTAATCGATTTAATTATATTAATTTTGTTGTATGTAAAACCGTAATTGTTTAGTTTTACTTTGTATTTGCGCGCTACGGCCTTTTTTGCAAACAATAGATTTGTCCTAGTGAAAAACATCAAACTATGACAGTAGGTATTTTTATTGTATTCAGAGCTTACATATTTATTGTTTCTCGTAAATAGGTAAAGGTTAGTGGCGCATTTGACTACAATCAATATTGTAAATAAGTAAGTATTCGTAGCGTGATCTGTCACAGATCACTTTGTATAATAATTTCTACAAACAACTTAAATACAATTAATATAAATTAACATAAACATGGTGTTTAGAGAATTTTATTCAGACCCTGAACACGAACTCAGGTACTTTGTTATGAACTAGTTTTAGTAGGCACCTAATTGTGTGACATTCCGTGTTTCGGAGGGCACATTAAGCCGACGGTCTGGTTATCATCGTTGACAGTAATCGTTGAGCCATGTCGAAGGCCTTTGGGCGGCATAATGACGGCGTAATAAAAGTAATTGACACAACTTTAAAATAAATTTTCCTATTCAGTAAAAAATACAGTTATCCACAATTAATAAAGTAAAATTGTTTTGTGATTTTCTGATATCTGCAGTTATTGAAATAAATATAATCGCTAAACATTTATAAATAAAAAGATAATTCGATTTCTAACAAATAATTAATTGAAAGTCATGAATCAATTGAAACATTTACAGCAATTAGTATAACCGTCGCCTGTTGAGAGGTTAGAAGATAATTGTTTTTTAGGTGTTTGTAACTATTAAGATAAATTGTTTCATTATTTCATTGTACTTGTATGTACTTCGGTGCTCTGCTACGTACTAAAACAATGTAAGATATACATATGTATACATATACTGGCAGATTCGGCCACGCGTTGCTGTGACTAAGGTTTACATACTCAATTTAGCAGACTAATTACCCTACCTCGCCATCTCTTAGAATCCTATGGAACTAATTCTTTGTAAGATACTAAACAAAAAAAATTCATAGTGAAAACCATTTTAAAAACAAGCTTTTATTTTATGGCCTAAAAAGAATAAAATAAACTTTTCTTTAAAACTTTTACTATCAACATATTATAACGTCATTACACAATTTATATGATACAAAATGTTGTCGCGGGACTTAGTTCTCGTATTTACTAAATTTGAATGTTTAAAAAATTAATGTCAATACACATAGTAACTCACGCGACAAGAGTAGGTATATACAAGAACTACATTATATACCGTACCGTATGCATAGTACCGGTGTTTTTTCTTTCGGCCTACCCAAGCTTAAATAGATTAAGTATGTGTTATTTTTTATAAAGCCGATGATAAGATAGGTTTTGTTTATTGAGTTAGTCTCAGCATCTACTGGACCGATTTGAAAACATCTATAACATATTCCATTTATGGAGGAAGGCTATAGACTATGTAACATCACGCTAAAATGAATAGGAGAGGAGCAGCGACAAAAAATATTGCGAAATTGGCAAAATTTTGGGCTTTCCATGCGTGCGTTGAGTAAACAGTGAAAGTTACTCAAAAATCTTAAATTACAAAATTGTTTCCCTCTAAAAGATTTAAATAAAAGTCCGCGACAACATATGTCTTGCATTTAAGGTTAACCCACTATAATCATTGTTATGGTTATCGAAAATAGTTCTAAAATAATAATTTATATGACAAAACAACGTTTGCTGGGTCATCTAGTGATTTATAAAATCTGTGTAAAGTTACTGGAATTATTATTTGTATTTAGTAGTTTTTGACTTTCGTTAAGTGAACTGTAACTTCTTAAGACAAAATAAATAATTTGACTTGATTTAATTGCCGAAGACGAACTTTTCCATATTTTTAAAGATACATCTGCTATATTATTAGACATTCGAAGCGTCCTTGGTTCGATTTCCAGCGAGTCAGAAAGTGAATAGTTAGTTAACATTTCAGTTCTCGTTCTGGATATGTGTCATGTCTTTATGTGTCACCGGTGAGCACCAGTTTCTCCTCATCACTGAGGAGATCTAGAACATTCTCCACCAAGCTCCAGTGCGGATTGGTGAAGTCTAAGCGTCAAAAGTTTTTATGCCGCCCGAAGGCCTCGGACATGGCTTGACGACTGCTATTTTCGATCACAACTAGGACCGACGATTAAACGTGCCCTCCGAAGATTGAAAACGCACAAGAAATAGTCTAACGGTCATCCATCCAGGTACCGATAGCCCGCAGTTGCTTAACTCTGTCAATCGCATAGGATTTACGTTAGTCGCCGCGCTATGGACGCTTCATATGAGTATATGTCACCCACGAGTTCACGACACACACACACAGGAAATCCTAGTGGGCAGTAATGAGTGTGTATGTTATTTTCTTATTATTATTAATTACTAGGCATGAATTGATAAAAGGCGTAACTTCAGTCATAAATGTCGTAATCAAGCTTTTATATTGTCCGCAAAGTGCGTAATCAAATTGTTATTGTGACGCTGGAGAGTTTGGAAACGTAAGAAGTTATCACAGATTAGCTCCAGCCGTCACCTAATAGATGTATTGTTTATTACACCTAGGTACTTGTTAGTACACAGCAATGAATAGAAATATTTTGTCTCAGATATTAAAATAATTGCTGTTATTATTGCGCTTAATTGCAATTATTTATTGTTAGGTTTTACACGCGGTTTTACTCGCTTAAGAGTGATTTCTGAAAATGAAATTTCTAGATTATTTTTGAATATATCCAATTTAATATTCGTTGTCGATATCTCTAGTGAGAAAACCATATTAGCTGAAGGATCAGAATGGAGTAAAACAATATTTAACCTTTATTATTGAATGTGAAAAAGAATTACATAAATGTGCTTTTACGTCAAATTTCATCAGAACCGATCAAATGTTTTATTGTGATTATCAACAAACATACATACCTATAAACATTCCCATTCATAACGTTACTAGCAAACGCCCTCACTTCGCTAATGGCTTTTTAAGTAAAATATTATATGTTACTGTGTTTTTAAACATTAAAATTGTAATAGTAACTATCCATAAAAGATAGAAATATGCCACCGTGGACTTTAAAGTACAAATATAAAAGAGGAACATTTGCACCATACATTCTTTTGCTATATCTTTTAAAATCTTTTAAACTGTTTGAATTTTTACGTCATCTTCAACAATTATCGTCATATTTCTTCCAATATACACAAAAATTATCTACGAAAACCTTCCTCGTGGATAATTTCGTCCATTAGTGGAAATCTATTCAGTATTTAAAATTGGCGAGTTCAGACAGACGGATAGATGCAGCAAGGGGACTTTACTTTATAATAATAGATATACATTAAGACTAAAACGGTTTTTCAAAGAAACTAAGTCGTTTTATTAATTAATTGTTTCTCAATAATGTTATTAGATCGTTTTAACTTTTTACTGTACGATTTTAAAGCGGATGATGGCAATATCTAGTTAATTAACTTAATTAGTGTTTAATTCAAATTATAGAAGTGACTATTGTTGACAGTAAAATATTTATTCTGATAGGTATTTTGTAAGGTTTGTGTAAAACTAGATCAAAAGTGTCAGATTTAGACCGTCACGAGATGTTTGGCATAGTTTACTTACAGACGTAAGTCTATGTAATTAGGATCCAAAATCACAATGCATTGTTTTATTAATGCATTTCAGGTTATCTGTTCCTTAAAAAATGGTTATTAATAGGTCGCTCTATATGTTAGTAGTCTTTCACTACATTTTCAAATAACAGCCTGAATTGAAAAATTTGAGGGCGTGGGTTTTGGACGTATTGGGGCGATCTAGATTATTGATCCATGCCCGTAGACCAGGGTGTTATAACAGACAATATAAGCTGGCCCGTTTAGTGGTAGGGCATGACTTAAGGATTATATTATCATTATTTTCCCCTGGATTTACCAGGTAGTGTAAAATAGATGGGCCAGCACCATATAGTATCTAGTGTAGACTCTAGAGAAATTAATTCTGGTCTATTAATTTCTATAAAGTATATACAGATATCAGCATCAAATTGCAGAAAATTACGTAGGTATGTTGCACATGTTTAATATTGCGGCATTTTGAAAGGTAAACTAAATTTAAGTGCTTAGATTTAATATTTTTAAACTATGAAAGAGCTGCTTTGGGTATGCGTCCGTTGTGAATATAATAGGGATCATAGTGACTTTTTGAATTTTCCAAACTTTCCTGATTTCTTCTTGTAATTCATTGTACTTACTTTGTTATCTTCTGTACTATTTTGTTGATTGCAAATTGTTTGTGTTCTTTACTGCGATATCTATTGTAAATGCATATTTTTTATCTTTATCTATTACTAGTGGCCGCCCGCGACTTCGTCTGCGTGGAAGTGGTAGTGAGCATTTCCCTCACTGCTCTGCTCCTCTTGATTGTAGCGTGATGAAAAGTATACTATAACCAGCTCAGGAGTATGAAATATAATTGTACCAAGTTTCGTTAAAATCCGTCGAGTAGTTTTTGTTTCTATAAAGGTTATA
>DWJN01004394.1:0-12453 GCA_018248895.1 Carystus phorcus
AAGAACAAAAAGTTTGTATATCAATCCTCATCCTTCCGCAAGTTATAATTAAAACTTATAGTTTCTGTTACTTTTGCTTGTTGCTTAGACTTTTTTGATGTGTGTATATATATATAAATTTAACATGAGTACAAGCAAGCGATCTCAAGGACAAGTTGGACTCTGTGTTAGCAATGGAAAAGTTATATTTTTTTGCGTCTAGGAAACAAAAGAAACGATTCACGCTTTAATAGCTTGTGCTATTCTCAGAATCTCGGCATCTTCAAAATGTAGGTTAAAAGCTATAACAATATCGTTTTGTTCTTAACATTTAAACGTTTTTTATATTCTCAATATATCTTTTATATCTCAATAAAATTACACTATAAATGCTCAAAACCTTTATACTTGTTATAATTTTTATGCAGCACCTATGTTACTTAGGTAGAAAAACTCAGGTACGTATGCGGCCAAAAATAACCTGTGGTTTGTTATGGTCACCTTTACGACGCTAGAAACAGGTAAGCTACTTTTAGGATGTTATTAAAACAAGACATTTTTTTATTTAACGAGTCGACAAACGAGTTAGCGAGCTAACGGATGATAAGTGGTCACCGTAGGCTATGCCCATATTTATGATGCAAAGGCAACAAGTCTTATGGCCCTTTGGAACCGTTGTATAGCTTTGAAACTCTCCCCTATAAGCTGGCTATCTTCTAGAAGATCACTACCTAATAATAAGAGTTATAAAAAACCTGTTCCTCACAGGTATACGTCGTCGGACCTGATTACTTCGAAACACCTACTTACATTTGTAAGCAAGTTTTTTGTTTCGTGTGATTACCTTTCAACATTTTTAACGATTTTATTTAAATAATAGTACAATATTATTGTACTAATTTGTAATAAATACACATTACTCTTTCCATTTCGGTCTATCTGGTATATTAAGAAAATCATAATATAGAAATTATAAAACGTATGAAGATAAATTTGTAGGTGGATGATAGTTGATTATTGTTAATATGAAATTATGTCGGATATACCTTTAAATAGGAAATTGTCTATCTGTAGTTCATCATAATTCTGTACTATAACTGTAACAATACTTACATGTCTCTCTGAATTAATATTCAGCTGGGTATGTACGATAGGATTGCACGCTATTTTCCTATATTCTACTTCATAACAAAAAACAAAAAACTTGTTATATTGTTTCCTTTAAATAAAGTAATACAACATTACGAAAACTGTAAGTTACCTAGTAATTCCAGTCACCATAAGAAACATGGTTATACAAAACGAATCATGAATGCTTGTTATTTAAATATCAATAACAGATGTATCTTTATGGTTATTGTTTAGACAAACAGATAGCCGACAGGTTATTGTTGAGACAAACTATTTCAATGTGATGGTCACCAAATTGTCAGAAACTTTCAAACAATAACAAGCGAGTTATCAAACAAAAACGAAAAGTCATAATCGAGCGGAAATATAACAATCGTAACTCAAACTCAAATCATTTATTTCACGTGGGTATTTATAATAATATTAAATACACTTATGAAACGTCAAATATTTTCCATCTAATCTAATATATTTAATTATTTCTTATTTAACATCTTGTCGATAATCGTCTAGATTTCGTAAGAAGAGCGTAGAAAACAGACAACTGTATCTATGTACCGAAAAAACTTGTAGACGCTTTCCCCGCTTGGCGAGTTGGCCTGGTTGATAAGTGGCCTAAGGGCTCCCCCCGCGCCCCGCCGACCTACTTCCCGCTCTCGCCCTAGCGATCTTTATGCACGCCACTTGCACAACTCCCCGCGTATCAGCTGGATGATTACGTTGATTAAAGTATTCCGTTTGATCTGTTTTCGTCGTGGTTCAATAGCTATAACCATTTCAACATGTCTGACATTTACTCTCTTTATTTATTGGTAGGTATATGTCGTGTTTAATCATTGAATTAGATCTTAAAAACACAATTAGAGAACTATAAGAACTATAATTTAAGGCTATTTCTATAAAAAAAATCTATATTCGTAATTCATTTCTTTGTAAGGCACTTTTCCGAAATGGTGGTAGATGCACAATATTTTTCCTTTAAAGTGTATTATTAAATATCTAGATGAAATAAATGATTTCAGTTATGACTTTTTCATGAAGTGCGAGTGGTAAACTCGACAACAATTGCAATTGTTAAAAATAGTAATTATTCAGTATTTACTTTTACAAGTAACTGATTATTATGTGAAAACAGTGAGTCATCACATATATATATTTTACTGTAGTTAATTCAATAAACACTCCTGCCACTGCCACACTAAATTACATTATTTCTACGCAGTACTCATGTTTTCCTCGATTTCTGTCTATCCTTGCAGATTCACATTTAATTTGCATTTCAGCTACACTTAGATCACCAATAGCTCACCAAGTCGCTACGGCAACACGCTGTCATTTTTTTTTATAATACTAGACACTCATAGCCCTACACTACAATTCCTATCGTAGGAGCTATGAAAAACACAAAGACATGAACACTCACAGACCGCGGACAGATATTTACACCCATTTTAATGTTTGCGTTTTGGAAATCGAACATAGTGCTGATGGTAACGGCATGGTAACCATTCCTTCATGAGTATTGAAATGTATGTAGCAATACATATCTAACCGACGGTTTCTAAAGGCTGATCAACGAAAAATGAACTAATAAACTGTGAAATCTATTGTCAAACGTCAATTGTTTAATTTGATTTGAATAATTGATCGGTTAAACAGAGCTACCAAATTTTACTTCAAATCGTTTGTCAAAAGCGATTTTGGTATTTATTATTGTCGAAAAATTTTTTTTTAGACATTGCTTCTAAATTAACATGGCTGTTAGTTCAACAATATTTTGACACGCCTTTCAGAAACCGGCGGTAAGTCACTCAGTTAATCGTCATACATTTTAATACCAAATATTCGGGAAGAGGAACGTGCGGAGCGCGATTATGAAAAATAATATATAATTTTATATGGAGTACGCCACTGACATTGCAATTATATTGAACTGACGTCATGGCTAGATAACTGTTTTTGAAATCACAAGCTCGACACACGTACTAATACAATGGCTCATTAAATGGACAACATCATTGACAATAAACAGGTTCCGGTTCAATTAAGAAGCGATTGCCTATTAATACCATGAGCACAGTTTTAACTATTTCTAGTAAGAAAGTAATAACTATTGTTTGTTAGATAATAAAGCTGATAGAGAAAACAGTGTAAAAATCTATATTAAATCCAACTTAAAGTAAAAATAACAGCTAGGTGACCCTTTCCGTTTCATATGACAGACTTTGTAACTCATACAATGTTTTCATTTCTTTTACTCAGTTTTATATAAAACTAGTGAATAATAATTATAAGCGGTTACATATTTATACCCCCGCATTTAAATTCCTTGTGACCCACGAGGCATGGGCAGCACAATTAATACATCACATCATCACAACCCGAAAAAAGTATTTTTTTTGTTAATTATAAGTTAGTGCTTGACTACAGTCCCACCTGATGGTAATATAATTCTTGGGTGGTAAAGCGCCTAAAGTTAGAAGAAGCCTATTATTATTATTTCATTGTTACATGAATATTTGTTTAGGGTAGGTATCGAACACGAAAACCTCGTATCGCAGGCTTGATCACTGTCAACTGAATTACAGGACTGTTAATGTTAATTAAAAGGAATTTAATGAGTAAGTATTCTCATCAGTGATGAGTAGCAAATTAAACAATAAAATAGATTTAATACATTATATTATTTTTTAAGTACGTAACCGATTGTAACGTAGCAAGTGTGTAAAATTTTAAATAGAAATGTTGCAAAATAGAAAAATTTTTAGATTAGAAACATGTCAACGTGTTATTTTTAAGAGTTAATATGTTTTAGCAAGAATGTTACATAGTTAAGCTAACCTAGGTTTTTGTCCTAATGTGTACTCATTCAAGTGATCTAAGCAAATCTACCTTTGCGTAGTTCGCATGACTCCGCCTTACCTACATTCATTTGAGAATAATGAATGCAAAAACTGAATCGCGACCTAGAAACATTGAGTTACGCACTAATGTACCTACTATAAAATGTAATATCATGAAATATAAAATATATCGTGAATCATCAAATAAAGTTCCTCTCGACTAAAAATGTTGTAGGTTTTCGTATCAAACAAATTAAACTACATATTTCTTCTATAAGGTTTTTATGTAAAATGTTATTTTTGCATATTTATTAATACTTGTGTCACAGAAAAATTATCCGTAATATGGACGAGTGGCAGCTCAAATTACATAAATACCATGTTAAATTTTCTTTTAAGTAACCAGCCAACAAAAAAGCGAACGGACCATCTAATTGTAAATTGGCAACAACGCCCGTAGATAGAAAGAAAAGTGAAGAAAACATGTATTTTATTTCTTTTTAGAACATAGGTCAATATTGTGTGATGAAATTAGTCATAGCGAATCGTTAAGACAACGAGTTATAGACATAACAAACGCGTATTTTGACTTCACACAATCAAATAGATTTAATGTCAGCATTACCAAGAATAAAATCGCGCATAGGTTTCGTTACATAACACTAACTGGAAACAGAAACGACTTTATAACAGCACGGAGATAACCGTGGCGTCTCATTCGTGGACGAGGTAGGTAATCTATATAAATGTAATGTGCACTTGTACGTAGTTTATGCATTGGTCTGGCGTTTCTCACTCTCGGATTCTCGGCGGGAGAGCGTCAGACCGATCCAATCCACCGGTACAAAGATATGTCGTCTATTTATAAATGAAGAGCAATGCAGGCTGGCCGAGCCATCGCTGTCCGACGTCTTTGTCGTGCATCTTCATTTTGAACGTTTTGTTGTCACTCCGCTTGCGCTTTGACGCACGAAATGATAATTCCGCACGCTCGAGTTCTAACAATGTAGGTATTTCCACTATCGCTCGTGCAATGATACTGTGATGTGAACGGCGCAGCGTGGCTAAATGTTATGCTCAATGCCTAAACACCGAGAAATGTGACGATTAATAGTGGAGGAAGTGGAATTTTAAACGAACTAGAGTTATAATAAATTGTTCATACTTTTTTACATATTATGACCTAATGTATTTAACTCACTTATTCACTTATGTGCTGAAGTTTAAAAATCGTTGAATATTATATTTGTGTATGTTTTTTATTTATCCCTTTTTAACCATATTCTGAATTTTGTACAATTAACGATTTGAATATTTGTATTTCGAAATTGGCTTTCTATAAGGTTTTATGAGTGTGGTTCGAAAATTCATCTTCGTTCGATTAACAGAACTTTTCAAACACAAAACACAACAGCCATGGCGGTACCAAATACCTATTTTTATATGAAAACAAAGTGCAAACAGTTTACTTATCACCATGTACGAACAAAAAATAAAATACCGAGTCTTTTATTCGAGCAACAAAGACGACTGCCATTTATTTATTCATTGTAATCAATTCATTTTATTGTAAGTAATGTATTGGAATTCTGAGAATAATAAACGTAGTAGGGACCAACAATCGAAAACAAATTTTATTTCTGTTAATGTTTTCACGTAACGTTCAATTATAACGGTGTCAACGACATGGTGGAGTTAAACGGTGTAAAAATAAACGGGCCAATGTAAATAAATATTTTTAATAACTTTAATGTAAAACACGTTAGCTTTGTTATTATTATAAAAAGAAATCGAAATTTCGATTATTTCCTGCACGAATTTCGCGGAAACCATTTTTCAGATTTAGATGACATTTGGCACAGTTGTAACAAATATTTGAGTCGTTGATTGTTTTTCATCATCGGATATTTTGTACTCGCCACAAAGAAAACAAAAATTAATATTATGTATTCTACGAGTAACAATTCCTTCGTATGAAAATACTTTCCGTAAATACAAACCAACTTCGACTAAATAAATAAATTTCATTTAAGTATTTCATTTGGTTTGATAGATAAAACCAAATTTATCGTGATTGATGATTTTCAAAAATGTTCATTATTAGTATTCTGGTTGAGATATAATTCCTTTTTTTGTAGTAGTGAGAGTTGATAACACATTATGTAATTTTAACAATGCACGCGTTGTTATGTTATTAACAACATCGCATGATTCACAAGCGTGGTTAAGAATTTTAGTATGCAGACAACAGTTATTACAACAACAAAATTCTTTATCGTCAATGTTTATTTCAAGTTGAATTAACTTTTTATCACAATTTAACACGATTGTTCAACAGTTAATCATTGTTAGACATTAATTAATAATGCCTTCATTAACAAGTGTTCACACTGTTCAAATTAACGACAGTATAATGAAGTTTTTTAGGTATAGGTTAAGTAACAGTTCAAAAAAACACCAAGTCTAAAGGTTAGGGAAGGTCAGATGAAATAGGTGTATCGTACTCTATGTGGTATAAGTGGTGGTGGTATGGTATAGGTGGTGAAGCGTTCAATGTTCGATAGAAGGGTGACTCGAGTCAATCATAAATCATGGTGCGGGTTAAACAACTTTGGTTGTCTTTTATATTGGTGACCGCCAGTACTAAGTTATTGGAAGCTAAAAGTGCTAAAACTTGGCAAGGAAGCTAAAAAGCGCTTTATTACCCTTTATCGAAGAGCAGTGAACACACAATAACATCTGATATTTATGTTAGCCACTAACCATTTCTTCAATTCGTTCCTTCTTTTAAGCTTTTTAATTATATTCCTAGCTATCTACGAGTAGCTAGTTAATCTAAAATGATTAATGAACCTGTCTAGAATATAAATAGAGCATTAATAAAAACACATTAGTAAACCGGATAACTTTACGAATTTTAGCGTAACTTTGAACACGATATTTTCATCGGTGAGCTGATCTCAATAAAAACAAGGTTTACGCGCTAAAAAAATTAGTAAGATGAGGATAAAAATGGAATTCAAAAATATCCGATTTCATTAATAAAAAGTAATTCGACATCAAGTATACTATAACTTTTCCCTTCAACTCAACAGTTTTGTTTTGTAGCAAAAATGTTCAAATGCTTAAATGGAAAAAGAAATGGAATTGGAGATTGTATATGTACTTATAACAAGACATCATCTGACAACAGATGTAATAAGAACAAAAGTCAATCAAGAAAGACATACAGGACTTAATTCATAATTCGTTAAAATTGTATTGTAATGCCAGAAATATTTAGTATTGTTGTTATATATTATGCAACGGATAAAAACCTTTACATGTAGATAAGGGATTGCAGGATACGCAAAGAATGATTTTGTTGACGGGTAGTGGGTAGTAGTACTACTGTTATTTCCAACCATTTCATCACTTTTTAACTGGCTTTCTAATTCTAAATAAAACACCATTTTACAGTACAAACTTAGATGTTTATTAGTAATAATCAGCCCTTCTGCTCGTATAAGTGGAGAATCTGGACGTTCGATAACGTTATCGGCGAGATAAAATGTTTTGACTTGAAAGTAATGTCGCTTACGGTTTGAAGATCGAGTTTGGGCGAGAGTCCGCCAAGCTTAGGTTCAAACGGTGCGTACGATGAACGGTCGGTGCATCGAACGCGGTGAGAGCGAGGTCGATGAACTCTCTGTATGTGCATTTCATTTCGTACGTCTTATACCTAATCTACTAGGTACGTAATAGATTTGAACGCAATAATCAGGTGGCATTGTGACGTAATCGTGTTATAATTACGGAAGTAATCGCAGTCGACACTTAAGTTGTCTTAAGACGTAGGTAAGGAGCGGAACCTGTTTACAAACGTCTACGGCGTAAAACGGGTTCACAAAATCCACATTCTTGTTGCTGAACTCATGTGAGACAAGTGAAAACTATTTTGTCTTAGAGCATTTTACGATCTTTATCAGAGTTAAACATTTTACTTCAATTTTTCAAATATAATTGCTCAATTTAAGGTTACTAAGTACATAATTATATCAAGCAATGAACATCTAAACCGGGTAACAGATTGGATAGACACCTATCATTTGGGTCCGTCTTAGATATCATTCTGAAGAACGGTTAATGTCTATCAGTTTTGTCATTCGCAAAAACTACATACGATTCGAAAGCTACATAGCAAAAATATTATTCAAAACATCGTAGCAGCTTTGTACAATGTTTTCTTACATTCCAATAGATATTAACGAGGCTGTAACATTCTTCGAAATAGAACATTTGTTTAAATCGCAGACATGTAAATTCAATTGCTTTCCTTTTGATTTCCTGATAAAGGAGAAATTTTCCCCTTCGATATTAAAACACGTAACACTTCTTTAAATATACGGACCCAATTATTTTAAATATAATTTCAAATTAGTAAGAAATTATTTATTGAAGGAGTAGACTATTTTAATGAACGGCCGATTAATGACTGTATCACATTAGCGTTTTTTGCGCGTTTTGGCGCTGTTTTTTTGGACACGTCTTATACTTTGCCTGTATACCAAAACGAATTACAACAAAATGAAAATTTACTAATCTGAAAGAGCCCTAAGGAGATTAGGCTTTAGACTTATAAATTTCTGTTTATTTACATGTAACTTTCCATAACAATACTCTCATGTGGGTGGCAGTGGCATTGGAAATACGTAAACATGTAATAAACATACTCATAACATAAATAAAAACACGTTTACTAGATATATTTAAAGAGTAGCAACGATAATAAACATGGAAAATATATTAGTTATTATCTGAACTAGGTAGCTAGTAAGCACTAGCGCTTTTTTTGCTTACACATAGCGGATTTTTGTAAGTAATTTTAGGGTATTTTTATATTTACTCTGTGTCAACTTGTATCAAAAATAAAAGCTTGCATTGTACGGTTCCAAATGCCGATCCTACAAAAGATATCTAAAAATCATGTTCTAGTTTACATTCTTGTCACATAACACATCATATAAGTGTCAGCGTTTTAGCTATATACTTTATTTACTATTTAATTCCATCTTTCCCTTTGATACTAATGTTATTTAAAATATTTCCCGCCTACGTAGTAATAAATAACCATGCCGTATTTTTCAGTTTCAGTGTTCAAGGAAATTCAAGGGCCTCTTATTAAGATTTTATGGAAGATATATATACATATGTTGAACTCTTCGTAAAATTATTGAAGATGAATTATTCTTAGTTTCCTAAAACCTCAGTCAAATAAATATAGGTATGACACTTTCTTTTAAACCCAAATTACCTATTATAAGTACTATCAGGTATGTATGTATGATAGCTACATAATGATTGACAGCCTTTTAGAACTCACTAGCTTCCGAAAAAACTACGATACTAATTACACAATAATGTCATAAACGACTGAAATATTGACCTGTGTGTGGATTACTGAGGCAAATGGCAAAAAGATGCCATTATTAATACTTCGTCTTAATATTGCTCAATACATTGCTTACCTAAGTCTACCAGATTTGACCAATTCAAACCATACAAGAAAACTATAACGTACCCTCATTCTTCGTGTTTTCTTACACATTCCTTATCCTGCATATCAATAAGAGTAAAGCGTATATACATATAGTACGTTACCGATAAAATTCAGATTCATAATTATAGGAAATACTTATAGTCTATGCCCCTATGTAACGTAGACTTCAGACATGAATACATATGAACATTTATCTTAAGCATGTTTCAAACAGAGACGGAACTCCACGACCTCCTGTGATTCCAGAATTTACGCAATTCTAGGCGTTGATATCTCGAGGTCCGTGTACTAAGGAAAAAATTAAGAAATAATGCTAAACTGGCTTCTAAGTAATTAAGTGTCTTTAGAATGGTGCTTTATTTCGCTGCTGGGAATTATTTTGAAGGGATTGGTGTGGCTTCATACACAATGGTGGACTTTCGAGCAGAGGTAACCGTAATCCGTTGTTATATAATATTTACGGTATAACTCTATGAAAAAAGAGATTTAAAGAGTCAAACTTCAATGGTTGGCATTTACTGCTTAGGAGGAACGTAAACAGTTATTGAACCAGCGAGGCAATTTTCTTTAGGTATTTGCAGTGTCTAAAGTTTTCCTCCAAGAAGACACACAGAAAAGATTTTGTTCACGACAATTTCATTCGTGGTTTTTGCCACTCATTAGCTCATTTTTGCGAATATATAATTTCTATAAGAATTTTTAGGCTTATTAAAAATGTAAATCTGATATTACTTTTCATCAAATCAATATTTACGAGACTATTAAGTCTGGACCGGCTTTTTAGGAAATATATACAGCAATCTTATCTATTTGTGTTTGTAGTAATGTGAAAGTCCCAAGTTGGAACTGTTGGGAATAACGAAGCTAAATTATCCGTGAGTGATTCGAAACTGAGGCGGCCGCCTTTCTATATGTCGCAGGTTACAGTTCTTAGAAGTGTTGTAAAAAGAATAGATCATTGAACGCACATACTCTATCCGAAAAAAAAAATAAAGTTAGCTCATGGACAACTGTCTGCTTTACTCCCTTGCTGTGCTATACGTCCAACAATTTGGCTTCAGAAAACATATTGACTTGAACTACCAAGAGAAAACCTGACCTTGCGTAAATTTACGTCTGAATTCAAAGAGTGAGTGAAAAATAACAAAACAATCAGTACCTATTTCAGTAAAAGCTATTGTAGCCATAGACTATAAATAGCTACTTTTTAAGTACTTAATAATTCTCAAATAATGTACAGTGCTTGTTCTGATATACATATACGAGTACATATTCGTATATAAATTACAAATACGATGATAGAACAGCTTATATATACAATGCGGGTAGAAATATGAAGCTAAGAGAGAACTATTTTGTTTAATCCATTGGCCTGCTAATATGTAGAGAAAGCTGTAGGATCTCTTGCAAAACCATTACACAAATGTTATAATGAACGTCAAATGTATAAACATTAAGCATTGGATGATAACAGAAGCTTAGGATTCTATTTGGTATTAACAAAACCGCCATACGACATCAATAAAAGGATAAAACCTGCCCTTCCTGCTAAGCAGGCTACCCTTGCGCAGTAGACTATGTATTACAATGGATGATGAAAAATGTTATATGCCTACTGTCAACTGCCTGTAGGCAAATTTCAGTAGATAAACAGCAAATACGCTGCTTAGAAAACAAGTCCTTAATGGTAGAATATTATGCAAATATCCGCTACCTAATCACAACTACATCAAGATAACATCTGAGGATGATTTTTTATAACAATTATTTGTAGTAAATTTTCGCGCTCATTACTTGACACGAAAGACTGCTAAGTAATGGTGTGGGTTGAGAACGTATAGTTAAAAAGCGGGTTTACGTTAATGGTTACGTAGGTAGGTACGACGTATAAATAGTAGTGACAATTTCTCACGCAGGTATTGACGAATGAAATAATGAATTAAACTAATTTTAATACGACTAATATTACGTATTAGACTCATTAAGCTGTACCTGAAGTTCCTTATTCTTGTTATCTTTGAGCGATGCTGCTCTGATAACACCAGCTTTCCAACCCCATTCAGAAACTTTATTCACGTTAATTTTTGTCACACCACTCACAGACAGAAATCGTTTGCCAACTAAATCTTCACGGTATCTAAAGGCCATAACGAACTACACAATCACATTATTCACAGCAAAACTACACAAACGTCAAGAAACACAACGCTCGAACGCATAACACGCTACACTCAACGTTGAGCGAAGGGAAACTAAACTAAACTACGTAGGTATAAGTACGTACCTACGTACTCTACGTAGCATAGAACTTAAAAAATACACCAAACAGTGGAATACTGATTCTAACATTTTTAAAAGCTATACGTTCACGTATTAACGGTACAGAGCTGCATGTCTTTTAAAATTGGTTGGATAATAGTCAAGAGTGGTATACAGTGATAAAATTAAGATGGTCACTATTATTCTGTTACCGTCTTTGATCGAGGAAATTTTTAATTTGTTCAGTTTATAAGCTGGTGTATAAAACTAGAAGGTATTATTAAAAGTACATCTATTGCACACAAGATGGCACTGTAAATTTATGGTACAAAGATATTACAATAGATGGTGTTATCTACGTTATGTTAAATATGTAAAAAACAATCCAGATTATTCCAAACACTCTCCAGAAAGTATCTTTAATAGATTACTAAACATATAAGCTAAGCAATAAATCTAATAATAACCTTAAATAAAAATATTTAATTAAATTCTTTTAAATAGTATTTATTCACATATTATGTTACCAATACATTACCAATCCATAAAAAACCCAACAAGATAAATTCAACAATAATTCAATAAATTTTATTAATATAATTTTTATTGATTTTAAGTATATTGTTCAAAATATAATATTTGATAATACGTTGTGATTGGAAGTGCTGTTTCAGAACGATACTGTCATATTGATTTGTATAG
>DWJN01004395.1:0-12453 GCA_018248895.1 Carystus phorcus
ACAAAATTGTTCCCCTCTAAAAGATCTAAATAAAAGTTCGCGATAGCATATGTCTAGCTTTTAAGGTTAACCCACTATAACCATTTTTATGATTATGAGAATAGTTCTTAAACAATAATTTATATGGCAAAATAACGTTTGCTGGTTCATCGAGTTATATATATATGTAGGTATAGTATTTCCTTATCTTCAAACATTGCGCCCTACCGATTTGTGCTACTTTCTCAATTCCTATCCAAAGGTTATCTGGCAGAGATCACTGTTTAGCGATAAGACCACCGTTTGTAAAAATTGTTTTTTTTTTGTAATCTCCTGCTCGTGCACAACAAATAATATTTAAAATGAAATGAGATTTTATTTCGCACTCTATGTTATTTCATCTAAGGTACAAAATATAAGCCAATTAAATAAATCAAGTCACTAAGACGCTTAATGGCTGTAAATTGTTTTCGTTACAGTGTTAATTAACTTACCTAAATGCGATTACATTTTGTTTACTTATAGCTTATTCATTGATTCAATACAATTATCGTTAAGTCATGGTATCTGTTTTATTAAATTTTATGCCCTCGCTTCCCTTCGTGGCATATTATATTTCTTGTGATTAGAAATAAAATCGGAATATTTTTTTATGCGTTTACAGGCAAACGAGCAGACGTGTCACCTGATGGTAAGTGATCACCGTGGCCCATGGACATTAGTAACATCAGGGATGTCACCAAGGCGATGCCGGTCAAGAAGGAAATGATAGACCCGCTTCTTGACGGACCCCACGTCATAGCACTGTGGGAACAATGAAGTGCCAGTTCGAAGTTCGATCCAAAGTTTACACGTGCGGGGCAGAAAGTGTCGTGAAAATCGTACTGTGGAAAAACACCACATGTTCAGGTGGTGTTAGTAGAACCTGGTTTTGCATCATACTGAACGATAACGGAAATTAGCCGCAGGTATTAAATCAAACAGTTCATCAGAACATTCCCCATTATACAGACGGTAGAAAACGCATAGAGAGCCCACATCTCTCCGTAACTCAGCGAATTCAAATTATCTGTGAGTATGGGATCGTCGACAAGACGAATTGCCTGTCGCAGGATTTGGTTGAACGGACCCACTTGGCTTGTTGCGGCTCCGGCACAAAGAGAGCAGTAGTCCACGTGCGGTCGAATTTGCGTCTTATAGAGCAGCAACTTGTGCTTAGGCATGAAGTACGGCTTGGGTCTGTTGAGCACTCCCAACTTCTTTGAAGCTAGTTTGGCCTTACTCACCAAGTGGTCCCGAAACTGGACTTCATTCGAAATGTTGACACCTTGGATCCTAATGCTCTTAGAGATGGTAAGAGGAATGTTCTGGAACTGTGGTGCTATAACAAAAGGGGGTTTTTAGTTACTTAGTACTAATAGCAGCTTTTATTATAGACATTTTACATTTTTTATTTTCATTTTTCCAATTGATTTTCCTAGTTCTATAAATCAATAATTCCAATAACGACAAAAACCATTCATATTTAATGCACTACCTCAATAGAAATCCAAAATACACTTTTATTTCGCACTTGTCAACATCTCTCTTCTCCTATTTCCTCTATAGGTATTCCCTTAACATTTAGTTTGCCTGATTTTTTAACCGACTTCAAAAACAGAAGTTCTCAATTAGTCTGTATTTTTAATATATGTTATACGATTGCTTTTTACTGGATGTACGATTTGGATTATTTTTTTTTTTTTCAACAGGTGGTTGTTGTGTAGTTCTCTATAAATTTAAGCGAGATCCCACGAGTAGTCTTGAGTTATCCGCAAAAATGTGTATTTAATTTTCTTCGATTACGTTAATTACGTTCTCGTTTTATTTTATCGATGTAAAATGAACAAAATAGATAGTATCTATAAGATAGTATGAACAATGATGGTGTGTACTGACTGATCCCATTTTAATTAGGTAAAGATCTGATCATCAGTTTCGGAGATAGACAACGGAACTCTTCAAAAAATTACAGGAGATGTCACGATTACGTCAATCGCTTGTGTATTCACAGTTTGTTCTGTTTTATAACATGACGCTTGCATAATGGAAGGAACCACTAAGTAGGAGGATATAAAAATCTTTTATCAAAAAAGGAAAACAGTCTTCGAAAAGAATAATAATTTGATGAGGGAAACTGTTTGGGAAGTCGGTGCTAGTTTCTTTAATTTACCAAAGGCATTATTTCATTATTAATGGAAACGGTTTTCAGTTTTCATTTCAAAGATTTTTATTCGGTCTGTTTTTATATATCAATAACGCCATGATGCGAATATAAAAAGGGTAAATTAATATATATAAGAATAACATTACAAAATTATATCACGGATTATAATATATGCACTTAAACTGCAATAGTTATTTTTATGCTGCAGATGCAATGGTCATAAATATTGCGCGAGAATGTTTATAAAGGTAACAATATAAAAGTGGTCGGTGTTTTGTTAAAGCTTTTCGAGTAGATATTGGAATTGTAAACAGTCTCTGAAATATGTGTTTCCCGATAAAACCGCAGAGTATTTTCAATTTATTATAAGTAAATTTTGCGGTCGAAACATTATACCATTGTTTCGAATGGATTTCAGACAGACTTTTTTGACACCTACGAGTTCTTTAAGATCAGTATTAAATAAATTAGAAACATATGTACATACATACAAAAGATTATAATATGTTTACGTTAATTTATCGATACAGGGCGACATTTCTATTTCATAAATTAAATACTCATTAATTTATTATGATAGATAAAAAGCACATTATGTACATCATTAAATAATAATCTTATCATGAAATCTTATGAAAATACGTAACACGAAAAATGTTCAAGTGTTAAATAGTTAAAGTAACAAATATGCTAAGTATCAGCTAATCTCTTCACTGGTTTTCATATGATCCCCAAACAAAGTAAAAAGAATTAATTAAATATATTAATAATCAACCTACATATATTAAAATCCTATTAGAAATTTATTATAAATAGAAATAAATACATGAAATGTCATTACTTTACTGTTACATTACTCTTGAATAATTTCATGCTACTTACGTCAAGTACTGTCTAACGATATACATTAACGCTTTTTTCTTAGTTAACGAAGGGATTAACGATTTGTGATTATATAAACATGAAAGAAAATTTTTAAAATATTCCGCGAGATAAATATCAAACATCATTAAGTATCGAACATCAACAAATATTTCTTTTAAAATTCTTTGTTGTAATGAATACGAGATATTTTATCAGACATAAACAATGTATTTTTGCAAAATAAGATGTAAATAAGGGAACTGCAAAAGTTCTTTGTAAAATTGTATACACAAAGTAGATATTTTACTAATAACATCAGCTTGCTTATATTGTAGGTGAAACGATTTTGATCCTAACTTACGAAGAAAACTCCGCAACTTGGACGCGGAATTCAACGAATGACGAAAGTTGGGATTTTTTATGAAATTAGCTTCTATACTTGCCTCGATGCGACGCGCTGAAAGTTCTAGTTCTATATTCCTTTCAAAGATATTTGTACTAACAAAGTTACTCGTGTTTTTAACCGGTATTAAAAATATATCATGAATTACTCCTTATAAAGGTTTATGATATAATATTTTTTCTTATAAATATTTATATTTAATGGTGTTAGGCGTTAATCTTCGGAAATCCTTTGTAATAAAGCTAGAACTAGACAATTTTACAATACACGGGAAGTACTCTCACAAAATAAACTTTTATTAGAAATAAGCCAAAGTATAATAAAAGTTTAGCCGTTTCCGTTAATTGGGGTGGTCCACAACCACTAACCACAAATATACTGGCCGACCATGGTCTCATAAGAAGGGATAGAAAAGTGATACAAACCAGCCTCGCTTACTTAATATCCAGCTACGGGGCTTCGTGTGACGATTATATTATTCAACTTATCTTCTTCTTAATATATAAAAATGAATGTTTGTCTGTATGTCCTTTATAAACTCTGAAATGGTAAAAGATAGAGCATCGATGTCTGTAGCAAATTTGTTCATAATTCTCTGATAAAGGTTTCCTTACCAAAATTATATCAATCGGATACATGTTTGCTGAGTGACAGTCGAAAATGTTGATTTTTTGCTGATTGGACACAAGGTTGTATATGTATATGCTGACTTTTATTATTTTTTTTATATGCGTAGCAACGCACGCCAGTACAGCTAGTAATTTAAAGGATAAGTTTATTTTATTCTTAGGGCATTTAAATGAAATGTGTTTAAAAAATACTTTTAAATAATTTCTTAATTTGTATTATTATTACTATTATCTTTCTATGAAGCCCGCATGGTTAACTTACCGTTTACCATTAACGTACGTACGTAACTACTTAGCCATCAAACCAATGTGTTCCGGTTGGAAGTATATGAGCCAATACTGTCCTTCTTTGTCTACTTCTATATTTTTATAAGTCTCTCATCACGTTATTGTTTTGATAGAATCCACGTCACTATGTACATTTTTTGCCTCACAGCTCTAGTTTTCACTTGTGTCACTTTGCAACAAGTCTTCCGACGTAGGGAAAGTCGTGGACATAAGATCACCTTTAATTTTTTGATAACGTTTGGTACCACAAGAACATCCTGTACCTACTTTGTCTCACATTGTCACTGTATTCGATAGCCTAATTACCGACAGAAAACCACCACATACATCTATATTTTATTTAAAATTGTTATGTTTATCGCAGCGAATAAAACTTTAACAAAAAAATGTTGTAAAAAATTGTAAAAGCTCGTCAACCGGTCTCCAAACAAAATTAAAACAAGGAGAAGTTGGTTTCCTGATCGTTTTATTATTCAAACACATTTCGCTTCACTTACACGACCGCATTATAAACTCGCTCAGTTTATCTTTTTTGTACAATTCGTTTACATAGTAGATTGGTAAGAGTTA
The DNA here is from genome assembly GCA_018248895.1 of Carystus phorcus. Taxonomy (NCBI): domain Eukaryota; kingdom Metazoa; phylum Arthropoda; class Insecta; order Lepidoptera; family Hesperiidae; genus Carystus; species Carystus phorcus. The sequence goes on from DWJN01004395.1 coordinate 4,940, forward strand.
AAAGGGTTTAAAGCCATACAGATGCTCGAAGCTTATGACGTAGATTATTAAGAATAACTTTCAGGTTAAAAGACAAATACAAAATTAGAATATATCGTAATTTAATCAGTAATCCAATGCAAAAACCAAAAAGGGTGAACTTAAAGAACACTTTTTTATAATATGCGCAATGATGACAACGTTTAAATATGTGAAACAATTACATGTTATTATTTATTAGCTAAAAAGCTAAAAAAGGCTGAGAAGGTATTTCTAATAATTTTTACATATATAAAATATATATTATGCATAATATAAACGGATTCTGAATTAGTATTAATTTAATGATCTCCAAAGATTTCGACATTTTTCTCATCTATATGATACATTGATAATGTACATGTCCTGTCTGAAAATAACCATAAGTAATAAAGATGTCAGACAAAAGAATAGTTCCAAAACTGTATATAATACATTCATCACTTTGAGTAACATTGAGATACTACATAATAGGTTCACTTGTTACTTCATAGTACTTCTTTAAAGCAAATTGAAACCTATAAGAAAATATTACACTGTATGCAATGGAAATAAAACTAATGAATATAAGAAATTCGTGGCCAAAAAGTATATTCGCCAAACGTAATATGAAACGTAACGAATGTGACTAAGGAGCTTTATTTATCTAAATATACTTTTATTCGTCACGCGGCAGTGCGACACTGAGCCAAATAACCTGACGCCGTTGGCTGAAATAAGGCACTTTCTAATTTACATTCTGTATACAAATTGGGCAAATGTGAGCATGAAAATAAAATTCTCACCGTTTGTGTTTCTTGCGGAGTGGACTTTTCTCGCATTATGTAAATTTTTATTACGAATTCTGTCAAATTAGTTTGTATTCACTTCTTTCGAGCTGTTCATAGATTCCAATTTCTCTTATTAAAAGCATAATTAAATAAGTTAATTCCACCAAAACATAAAATTTTGTTCGGTAATTGATGAAAGGAAAATTGGTGATCCGTAAACTACACGAATGAAGTACTCATTGAAGCTTAAGTTTAATATGATAGCTCCTCTGCCTGTTCTTCGATTGGTTATAAAAATATATCATAATCATGAAAGCAATATTATGAGTTCCTTAGTAACTGTAATTTCAGTGTTCGGTTAAAATATCAACAAATTAAACAAGCTTATTGACAGCCTTTGGTTATTCAAAAGCTTCATTGAATAATTTATTTACACTTCACTTTTATTGCAATGTAGGTATCAACGTAGATTTAGCCAACTAGACATCTCTGAATATTTATGAGTATCGGAAACTGTTCGTGGAAAGTTCGTGGTACGTAGAGCGGAGCTTATGCAGGCATTTTCACGTGTCGGGCACTAGGCAGGTTAATATTTAGCCCATGTATTAATCGTACACTTACAGCAACCTTTTAGTTATATAACAGCATCAATAATAACACCTAATAGTAATTTATTAATGTATTATGTATAATAGTGTATTTTTACACACAAAATATTTTGATGGTATAAGATTTACCACATTATGGTAAATTCGATAATGAATACTAATATGGATAAATAAAATTATAACAGATCGATATCTATACAAAAAAGATATTCGAAAAATATTACTAAGTAGTAATAATAGTATATTAATGACAATCGTTTTGAGAACATTTGTGAATTTGTCTGTTTCCCCGTACGTTTGTTCCCGGTACTTTTAGAAATTTGTGTTAGAAATACTTTTAGAAAATTGAAGTAGCTTGGGATAATTGGTAAAAAATTATGAAAAATGTAAATGTCCTATCTATACATTTTTTTGACATTGAAACTCATAGCCTGGCCACTCGCGTCGATCCTAAGCGATCGACTGAGTTAAGTATCTGCGGGTGTGGTTGGTAGCCAAATGTGTGACCGCTAGTGGCAAATATATCTTGAGCGTTTCTGTGCTTTGGAGGGCACTTTAATCTATCGGTCCCGGTAGTTATTACTAACTCCTTCACCAATCCGAATTGGAGCAGCATGGTGAAGTATGCTCGAGACTTGTGTCCTGTAGTGGGGCATTAATGGGTTAAAGGCAAATTATTTTTTGACATCGTATACCTAGATCTTTATTAGTGTGAAATATAAAAATATATAGATTATCTAGCAGGCCCGGCCACGTGATGCTGTGACTAAGGTTTACATACTCAATGTAGCCGACTAATTATCGCCATCTGCTGGAATCTTATGGAACTAATTCTTTGTAAGATATTAAACAAATAATTTGCAATAAAATAATATTGCGACTATAAATTAAGATGTAATCTATACTTTCTTTCAAATTGATCAAACTGCACACGGTGTGCAAAATTTGATTAAAATCGATTTAGTAGTATAAGAGTCCATCGCGGACAAACACTGTGACACGTAATTTATATATATTAAGGTTACAAAGAACGCAGTGTAAGGGAAAACAAATTAATAGTTAACCTTGTCTATTACAGAATTTAGTATAAAACTTTTGTAATGTCGGAGAAAACACATTATTCTAAGGCACTGACCTCTTTTAGGTAATGACAAGATCATTTTACTGTCTTTAGAATTCAGGGCGCGTGCGTTACTCGCAAACTTTTTACGATTATGACTGCGATTTTTGATCCCCTTGTGCGAATCACCTTCGACTTTTGCCCGCACATTTATTAACCGCTAAATGGTAATGATTGGTCATAATAAGGAATTCATTCTAAGGTAATTATATTCACTTTAATGTAAGAGGATAATAATTATTATTTTTAAACCTTCGTATGAAGTAAACTTTACGAAAGCTAATTGGTTGTTTCTTCAATTAAGTTCAGTAGTTGCAGAACAAATGCTGCAACATAACTTTATCCTAAACAATAATGTTTATTTTATTATTACTTAGTTTATCTTAATGTGACGAACATTTTGTATAAGTGGAGAGAAATCAAAAAAGTTTTTTATAACAATTAATAAGCGTTTATACTGTGCTACTTGTACACATTTGGTTCCGACCAAAGTGTACATTGTTATATGTGTTTCCTATGTACTCGGTATTAACCTACAGTATAAATTATTATACTCTGAGAGTACGATAAGATACTTCTATGTACTACCTTTCACTGCTGCTACATCGATTCACCTGAGAAAGGGCCTTTTATTTTTCAAGAAATAGTCATATCACTTCGTAAAAGTAGCAGGTGACCACATAAGAAAACGATTTGTAAGAAACATATTACTAAGAATATTAAGAAACATATTAATGCATTTTGTTACTAATAACTAATTGGTAACCATATATTACGTTCTAATAGGTAACGCGATCGTTTCGAAAATATCGTATACCACTTCCCTTCATTGGTAGAATATGTTAAAGGTTACTTTATATAATATATATTAACGTTCCAAATTTAAAGTTGTCTGTGACTTGCAACAGTAATAATAATGGCTCAAATGTGCTTATATAATTCTATAAAAACTTTAAACTGCTTATGAAGGGACAGTTGTATACTCTGCTTGACTTTCACAGCAGCACAATAATTTATGGCATTCATTATCTCGATATAAAACCCAGTAAAAAAAGAACATTGCTACAAGCTGTTTCATTAACATGAACAATATTTAGAAAACTTTTGCGGATTAGCATAACTATTTTATGGGTACTGATAAATAATGCAATACCTATGTAATTTTCTGCGTACATAAAATGTAAACTTTATGAAAAAATGTAAAAAATGTAAAATTACTTCTTAACAATTACTATCATGGTAAAACTGTCCCTTTCTCTAATGAGAGATCACCGTATAATGATACAGTGTATATGTACACTGTAATTCTTCAACCTTACATGCCATACCCCCACACAGAAGGTTGAAGATTCAAATAATGGAATATGCTTATATATAAGAGAAACATATGCATTATGAAAAAAATATTCATTAAATAAATCAATCTTATTTTTATATAGGGGATAAATTATTGAATCCAAGCCAAATTAATATTTTTAGACTAATAAAATCAATTTGAAGCGCTCATAGCCCTGCGAGTTAAGCAACTGTGGGACCGATTATATTATTAGCCGGATGGGTGACCGCTAGTGGCAAATATTTCTTGAGAGTTTCCCTGTTTCGGAGGGCACGTCAAGCCGTCGGTCCAGGTTGTTATCGTAGTGATCAGTCGTCAAGTCATGTTGGAAGCCTTTGGGCGATATAATATTTTCTGATAGTTGAGTTGGCCACTAACATCTCCACTTAAACAAAATGGAGCAACGTTGTAAAGTATACTCTAGACGTCCTTAGTGATGAGAAAAGACCAATGCCCTGTAACGGACCATTAACGTGTAGAAGATAAACATTTTATTACTACCCTGGCTATAGATAGTGCTACTTATCACAAACAAACATATTTCTGTGTACGAATTGGTGAAGTCGTCAAGAACTCTTACAATCACCAATATACGTTCACTAATGTGTATAGATATTAATAGAAAAATACCTCTATAGATTGAACCATACATGTGGTTCGAGATATGTTAGAAGTAAGCCCGTAAGCGTGGATCGGAAATACCACGCGGATGTCTTAATCTCACGGTGTCGAGAACATGTGACGATATTATTTTTCTCGGCATCATATCGGGTGATTAATAACTTATTCCATCCACCGTTGCGATGTCTTATTCGATATCATTTTTGCCTTAGTTACACAACTATTTTCGTAAGAGTTAATGGATTAATTGATAGCTCGTTCGTTTTTCGCATGTTATCTTTTTGTCGATATTTTCTGAGATGGTATTCGGACATATCTATACATAGGAAGAAAATAAATCAAAACTAATTGGGTAACATGAGTTTCTTTTCGGAAGAGAGTACTCATAAAAACATTTCGGAACAGAGTTCTAACGATTATCTTTTCAAAGTTTAATTTTCAAAACCAAAAAAATCGTGCGTATTCTCAATGGTTCTCGTTTGTCAATTACATTAAAATACATAAGTCACTTGCAGGTTGAAAGATTACACATCCTTAAAGACTTTTATAAATCGTTAAAGAATTATTCACGTGATTTTATAAAACACCAAGAGAATTCCAATATCAGCTGTATAAGTTGTATAAGACGTTGGGCAGTGAAATACCATGTATAATAAACTATTTTATAAAAAGGCGAACCCCGTCCAATAGCTTGCGACTTATCGAAATCATATTTCAGGAACGTGAGGACGATGAAGCTTATCCTTTTCTAACGCATCTTCAAGCCTCGTTTACACAATGACGTAAACACAGGTCTATGTATTTTAGATTGGATTAACCTAGTCTTTAGGATAGTCATTCAAGTTATAAAGGGGTCCGTTTAAACGACGGAACTACAATTAGATTTTGTATATCGTATTATCACGTGCGTGTCGTCTGACGAAAAGTTAATATTTGGTATAAATAAAATTAAGTAATTTAATACTATTATACTAATTCTACATACATATGTTTTAAATTAACGTTTTCCTGAACTGAACTAACGGTCTAAAAATGTTTTTCACATCCTTCATATGATATAAATCATCATCGACTAAAAGAAAAAAATAGAGAGTTAATTGAAATGAAAACAAGTCCCTTTGTTTATTCATAGAATACTAACTTACATAATTGATAGCGTTAAATACTTTAATGTTGTAAATGACATGTTATGTGCCTAAATAAAAGATGTTACTATTTGTTTATACACGAGAATAAAAGTATTAAAGAACCAAACATTCATTTCATTCAACTGAGTTTATTCAACAAACATGTAATCTCGAAAGCTCGTCCCATAAAGGGTGTCAGAGAACGTGTAACACAACTATCAACTACTTGCCACGGCACTTCGCGAGTGTAAACTAAGCACCAACCCTTTTCTAAGGCATTGTCTATATCATATTGTCAGGAGCACGCGGCGACAAAAGATATTCGTTGAAATATAACTCGTGTAATATTTCTCTATGACTCCTGCTCTACAAATAAATATCGAAGAAGAACTCTCTTAAGCGGTATCTTGAGTAGTAAATATATTTATATAGTATATTCGTATTTTGTGCAATTCTTAAAATGTGCATTTTTTCAATATTTCAAAATAAGTCATTATCACTGACTATTAAATTTCGATTCAATTTCAGCTTTTGCCTGTACTTCGCTTCGGTAAATCATGGTTCATATCGTTTTTACAATTTTCTATTTTTTTTTAACATTTACCCTATATATCGAAAAACCTATAAGCAAAATCACACCTATGTTTATACCTACTTTTATAATAATGAATTATATATTTACTTTTTTCATTTACTTTAGTTATTATACAATATATTTCTTTACAAGTTGAGATTGCAGCGCTTAGCAATACCGACGTTGTTAGTGACACTGTTAGTTATAGTTATGCTGCATCAACTGTACACAGATAATCATCTAAACTTCGACGTTGAATTCCCGCCGCAGTCGTGCCTTCAAACAAGACTTAGTTAACAAGATGCTTGTACTATTATAAACTGTAACCATCGCTTACTTTTATATGTAGTTAAATGTATTATTTATGAAACACTATTGACTACAATATAAAAATATTATAGTACAATTTTCGAGGTTAATGCTTACTGCTTTCTCTAGCAGCTAACCGTCAGGTCAAACTGAAATAGATATATGAAAAGCGGAATGACGCAGAGGCGGTAGATTTGTAGTAGAGTATATACATATACATATTATTTATAGCGGAATTGTTGTAAAAAATAAATTGATAAACGTGCGAAAATTGAAATGAATTGGGAAGGACGGTATTTTTTAATTTTACTTTGTTTGCTCTTTTAACATAATTTATAGTACCGCAATCAATTATGATTTTTCTATAAATCGGGCTTATCAAATTAACGAAATTAACTTTTATGTACTCGCAATAGTGCCAGTGGCTATTACATAATAGTGTCGAAGATGACAAGTTAGCAAAAGATAAGTAGATATAAGAACGCAAATGACAAATTTTGCAAACTAAAATTGTAGAATTATTTTCTGCAATAGCAATGTCTAGAATTAAAAAAAAATTAAAGATAATGTCAGGATACTCAATAACATTTGTGGTATGCAATACTTCCGTTTCACAAAAATCTTGTACAATTCACGACAAAGACCACACTTGCAATGAAGAAAGAATTGAAAACGTTGTTACAGTTCACGTTAGTTGTAGCACAAAAATACAATATCGAACACCGGTTCGAAGCCTCGAATGTTTTTGATTCCAAAGACAAACTGAAAGTTAAGGCGGATATTCGAACTTTCCGTTAAATTCTCGGTGGAGACCATAAATAATACTTTTAGGAAGCATTTTGAGCATTGCTTCCAAAAAATCTATTGTTGCCGTGGAAATCTTATATGTATGTATATAGCATTTTCGTGTCACAATATCAAATACCATACTCCTCGGAAACGTCTTAACCGATTTTTATTAAATTTTATATGCATATTCAGTAGATCTGAAAATCGGCTACTATCCATTTTTCATACCCCTAAGTGATAAG
>DWJN01004396.1:0-12453 GCA_018248895.1 Carystus phorcus
ATAACAGATGATGAAATACATAATGGATGATGTAGCCTGTGAAAGATCAGCAAAACTGAAATAAACTCAAATCATTTATTTCATGTAGGTATTTATAACAAATATGATTATTTTTCCCATGTGTTAAAATGGTATCCTAAGAGAAGAAGAAAGCCTAAAATAACCCCTCAACGTAGAATAATACTCGTTGTTCTTCCTAATTTCCTTTAGTAAAAACGCTATGTGGTTCCTGACTACTTAGATACCAGACAGGCATCAACAATAAAACTTTTTACTTACTTATTATATGTTAGCGTAAATTTACTTTTAAGTTAGGTTAGGTTTGATCAGAATTTCAATATTTCACTAAGAGAATGTGACTGTGCATATTCAGGAAGCACTACATAGTTCTAAATTGTAAAACTAATAACAAATTATATTTATAAATATCTAATCTTAGCAAACCTATTTGTGACTATCCAGTTGTTAAACTTTCAGGATTATATAGTTAGCAAGAGGGTTGAGAGACATCAAAGAACTTCATCGTGCTGTAAAGTTCACGTGTGGTCACACTTCAGTTGGTATATTTTCAATTCGGTTGCTTTGAACGTGTGTCCATATGAATGCTTTCGCTCCATGAGTATCGTATTTTAATATGTGCATGTGAAAAAAATAGTTTTAAACCACTTGGTAGAAAAAAAAATTGTTCGCGTGCTTTGAATGAAAGTAAATTTTGCCCACTGGAAGGAAATGTTTTAAATCTAAACCGCTTTGCCACTTATATTATGAGCGTATAATTTAATCGATATGTACATTTCCTAGTCATTAAATGCCGAGTTAGACTTGATATTATTGTACCTCACAAAACACGTATTCTAAAAATGGATTAAAAATTTACCGGTTAAGTATTTGGCCATGTTCTATACCGAGCTATCTCATAAAAAAAAACATAATGTTATGGACTCGCTTATAACATATACACACAAAAATTTGTTCTTTCATTTCTGATTAAGTTAATGTTTTCGTCTCTTGTTTTTTATATAAAAAGTCAACATACGAGCAATATAAGAAAAGAAAAACATACTGTTTTTAAGCCCACAATGTTTCTCTTCAGATTATACCATTTAATCACGCGTAACCTTGTAGTTTCTCACTTAAGATAGATTGGCCATTAATTATGGGTACTCAATTAATAGAAACAGTTAATTTACGCATACATAAATTATAACGCTCAGAATTCCCACAACAACTTCCAAAATTTAGTTCCGTTCTTACCGTATGAATAAATAACAGGAAATGATCAAGGCTTCAATTAGTTAAATTAACTTACTGTTAATTGGTGAAGTTTTATAGTTGTAGGTGAACTATTCTAAGAGACAGTTAATTATTGAGTTTCGCTGACTTTAAACTATTAGCGTCCTTCAGTAAACCTCCTTCCTCGTCATTAGGAGGGATTGGAACATATATTTTAACATTATTTTACTGTAGATTAGTGAAAGGTGAGTGACAAAGTGTTGGAAATTCTGATCTCACATAAACGCCGACCGATGATCACTAATAATTAAAACTGGGATCTTTACGGTATACGAATCTTTAAGGATACTCTTTTACAGTAGATGCTATCAGAAATCCGATAATATTTCATGTAACTCGATGTCCGATGACGTCCGAACCAACATCTACTTGTTTCAACTTTCACTCTTGTTGATTTTTTCAAACCGTACCTTACCAAAAAGCTTTAATATGCTCAATTCTTAAGTTATAATAAATAAAATAAAATAAAACTTTTATTCAAATGACCTAAACAGAATAAAATATTTTTCCTTTAAAACTTTTACTGTCAACATATTATGAAGTCGGTGCCTCTAATTGAGGCACCACTTCCTAAATAGTTACCCTCGTCAAATTATTTTAAAACTTTTGATGGCGGTTTTTCTTTTTTGTCAAAAGACTTTTTTATTTATTCATTCCGTTCTGAAAGTCGCTGAAATCCAACAAGCGTTTCATACGTGAAACTGAAGGTGTATTTAAAGTTATTTGAAGTGCACAATGGCGGCTGACGAGGTATATTAGCATGTCAGTGGCATCGTTAGTTCCGGCGATAGTTAGCGAAATAAATGTAGCGACACTAAATTTTGCTCTAGAGCTATGGAATTGTAAATTCGAGCAATTTTGTTGCCACAAAGTTTCTCCTATATTATTTAGTGATTCGTGTATTGTGTCGCGTTATTTTTACTGCGTCTTATTGATATAGTAGCGGGTTCCATAGATGTTTTTCAGCAACATAAAAAATATTTTCTAATCTAAATAAAATAGTAATTCTAAAAACATAAACATACAAAACAAAAACATAATAGGTTCAATCGTTTAAGAGAAGCTCAGTGACATGTCTTCAACCCATTAATAGCCGACTACTGAGCATGGGTCTGCTTATCACTAAAGATTTCATTATTTACGATAACAACTGGGACCGACAGATTAACGTGCCCTTCGAAGCACGGAAGCGTTCAAAAAGTTTTGCCGTTAACTAACCGTTCATAGTGCTTAACTAGTGATTTAAAAAAAATAGTAGTGACGTTCAATTATGTAATACAGTAAAAAACTCTTTGTGGCAATTCTTTCTGAAAGGTACTGAGGGGAACTAAAATGAAAATTACTGATAAAATAATTAATTAACGTACCCTTTGTACTATAAATATGATGTGTAACTATGAAATCGATTCCGAATATCGTAACTATTAATTAACAGCCTCGTAATTTAGCTTATTTATGCTTTCGTTTATTAATATTATTTGCTATGGAAAATTCAAACTTATTTGTTCTGTAACATAGTTCAATTTAGCAAGTAATCTGTGCGCTAAAATCGATACAAAGGTAAAGCGAACCGATGTTATGGTAATATCGCTCGTCATGCCCCATTATATTTTTGCAACTAACTTCAAGACTTCCAGAAAAATATAAGCTATAAAGAATCACAGCATCTGAATAGTTCATTACTCAGCTTCACAGCGATTAATGCTTTTGTGAGCCAAGATGGCGGTGAAAAGGAAATTCTCATTTTCCTTTCCATAGCTGTTGCGCTGTTAAATCTTTATGGACGTTATTATGGATGCATTGTTAGATATTTTTATTTACTGAGATGCTGAAAGCTTCAGAGCGTCATTACCTCGAGGTTCGTGAAATACGATGATTAGGCAAAATGGTCGAGTTTAGGTGAGCTTACCTTGGTGCTGAGATTTACTTCTGTGAAATGGGTCATAATGCCCAAAAGTACCTTAATAATGAGCACTAATGAAATGTATGCAGAATTTGCTTCGTAATATTAGGTAAGTACACTTAAAGTACTTACGTAGTAGTACTGATTCAACCATTTAATGGCCCATTATAGGGTCAGTTCACATGATTGAAGAAGCCTAGAGCAAACTCCGCCAATGTGTGTGTGTGATTAAATGACTAATCTAAGTGCCGGAAGTTTTGGTTTCAGCCAAAGGCTTCCTAACGTAACGACTGTTATCTTTATCATAATATAAGATAAGATAATTAATAATCTTGACCTATGGCTTAATGAGTCCTCCGAAGCACAAAGAAGACCGAAGTAAGTTTGCTACATTTACCCATTCTCCGAATAATCCTATGATTTTTTAAATGATAATTAATATATTGACTGCTTTACTTATATAAAAAACTGAATGTACTTATCTGCGGCACTATAAAAATTGTTGCATTAATCGATAAATTACAATAAACTTGATACTCGTACAACGCCTAAAATATAGGAATAGCATATTTTTATTCGGTTAAATTGCCACAGTCTTAGCAACGTCATCCGACCGGTTTGTTAGTTAAATATTTTTTTCCGGAAATCCCCACCGACAAATCTCTACTCTAGTGTAGTGTGTGCAATGTTTATTTTTATTATTTTCATCGCTTTCTTATGCATATTATACTCGAATAAAAATTTTATAATTCTTAACAACTTCTCCAAATCAACTAGAAGTCAAATTTCGTATACCGTTTGTATAATCACTTTAAAAATGGGTACAAAGGTTTTGTTTTACATATTAGTTTATAGATTGTATAACGTTTCGGTTCTGACTTAATATACGATGTTTAGATGCAAGGGTTTATTACATCTACCGTTAAATCCTAGTCAAGCTAAAGTTGATAATACCATTAAGTGGAACTAAGTAATCCTAGTGGGTGTTTCAGTTGGGACAGGGAGACGTGAAACAATTAATTTGGTAACAGTTAGTTGAATTCGGAACTGAGGAGACTAACAAGTATAGACGGATATGTGGCTTACATATATGAATTACTAGTAACCTGCCCTCGATTCGTAAACTCGAAAAAATCGGTGCTAGTTCTTTAAGAGTTAACTATACAAACTACATCGCCACCAGGTGTCTATCTAATCATACTAAAAAAACAACCAGCATTTTTCATTAAAATTTTTAGAGCAGATTTGGACAAACCTATTACAATATACATATTTTCTATACATGTTTAGTGGTATTAGATGTTTCATTTATTACGATTATTTAAAGACGTATCCAAGCATTTTCAATTTAAAATCATCCAATTTTTATCATATCATAGGATAGGTATTTTCTTAAACACATTAAAATTGCAAAATATTATATTTGATACCAAAATATCAAAATCATTATACATAATTTATTTCTTCTTTCATATACGTACATTGCTCATAAATTCATTGTGAGAGTTTTTTTTTAAATCATGTAACTTTTCTTTTACTACAAATCCATAGCCAATTATGGATTACTAACTATGGACGGAGCGGTTCCACAAGGTCAATTTTCGAGGCAGAAAGATTAGGAGGGCGGTAGTCACTCAAGGTGATGGTTATATTGAATCTTTGTCTAGTTATACTAAGGCTATTATCATTTCTGTAACGTACTGTAGACAATAGCTCGTACACTCCAGTGAAATCGACGCCTACTCCTTTGAATTCGACATTGCAACTCGTAAAGGGCTGTACAGCGGCTCCAAACTTGACATTAGGGTGAGGGATATTGCACGTTGGGAAAGCCTCATAGATATTTCCATCGGGAAATATTATATGGCAAGACACCAAAGTATCAAGGAAGTGTTTTGCAATTCCGATAGTGCGTCCTATGTAAGGATTGCTAATATGGTGTATATCCACATCATCAAGGCGTATTTCTGTTACCGCGTTGCCTGAAACAGAATAATATTGTATATTATATTAATCGTTACCTCTGACTGTAATTTATTTAATAACATTTGGAAAGGATATTTCATTTTGGATTTTAAATCTATCTTACTCATAACCTATCTACTGAACAATAGACCAGGCATAATGTACATTTTCTCTTTGAAGTGGTTATGTATAATGAAATTTAATTCTAAATGTTGTAGATAAACATCGAGATCAATCAAAAGAATAAAATAAGAATAAAGTTTATATCAAAAATACAATCCATTTAACTATGTATTATATTGTTGGTATCGACTAAAGTATAATTTTCTAACATTGTCATAAAAGAGGTTAGTTAGAAGGTATTCATATCGTTTGAAAGGTAAAATTTTCACACTTTATTTTCCTTTTTTTAAAGTTATTAGAGTACGTAGATTCAAACTAATAACAATCGATGAATAAATCAAACACAGTCACGTAGAATTTGATTCAATTCCAATTGATATTTTAATGGTAAAGTGAAATAAATTACTTAAGTATAGTTTCAAAATTATGAATATAAATAAATGTTGACTAAGCGCTCCGAAAATTTACAACTTAGTATCATTGCAACCAGAAAAATTAATATCATACACTCAAAGTAACTAAATATTTGATTGGATTTCTCTTCGAATGTAACAGACAATGCCACGCGGCTTTATTTTGACAAAAATAAAGGAGCAATGTCATTGTTTCTCGAAACAAATATAATAAGTACACTTATAAATAACATTTCTATACTAACAAAGTATATAATATATTTACTATAAAAACTACTATATAAACTATAAAAACTACGCGTCTTTTAATGATGAAAATTCAAATGAAATTACAAAAACCGCGCCTTTTATTGATGAAAAATATAGATGAAATTATAAAAACCGCATATTTCATGATAAAAATGAGTATAATAATATTACCTAAATACACTATAGACAATATTGTCGTAATTAGCACGCACACTTTATACACCATTTTAACAGCGCATAAAAATCTGGTAATGAATATATCTATCGCTTCGTTTATATAACTTTTGGTAAGAAATAATTGACCGTTTTTATCATTAGAATTGGCTGATTAAAGCTATCTCGAAATGTATCTAAAATGATCTGAAAGTTTGATTAATATTACTTCATAATTTATAACTTTAAACCAAATGACCTGAGATTGACTTTATGTAAAAGTATGACCTCGATCGATCGAAGTCAATTGTGAATTGAAGTGTTGAAAGTAATATTTAAAGTGGGAAGTTATCATAAAAAGCTTTACTATCTACTAACTTACCATTTGCAATATCTATAGTTTTATCATTAACGTTACCTTTCACATTATTTAACTTTGTCACTCTTTCACGATCTATTTTTAAAAGTATTCTATGATCTCCTTTATTAATTATTATTAAATATCATATCTCTGATAATTCATTTTCAAATAAAAAAAAATGTATTTATGAGTTATATTAATTTTATTAACAAAATCAAAAGCATCTCAATACTAACCCTGGCTAGTCATAGGAAACAAAAAAATGTTAATACAAAGTTTGCACCTTAATAACATTAAAAAACTTGGTATTAATTGTTTTAGTATATTTTCTTTTATTGTCGAATACCGCCGATGTAAAATATTTAATCGGATGATGAATTCTGATATGAGTCTTATCAAAATACGTGACTTATAGTAAGATTTTTATCAGTGATGCGTGTGAGGTAACTATAGCAATAACCCATATTATAGGTGAATCGTCTTTAAGTCTTGTTAATATTTTTATTTATTTATTTTAAACTCGGCAACCTATCTAAATGTATCCTAACATAACCTAATTTCACTATCACTGCACGGATCCGTGGTATTCTTTAGTCATATCGCTCAGAAAAACGAACATAAACTGGAATCGACGGTGTTACGATGGTGAATGGGACCCAGCCGAGGTTACAACCCAATGAGGAAGGCGGTTGCCGAACTTCACCACCAGGTGGCGCTACCAGAGTTTATGACATCGTGTTATTGATGAGTTTATTTTGGAGACAATTAATTTAGATTACGTATCGATTACATATTTCACGTTATTGTACAAAATAGTTTTTTAAAAAGTTTTAAAGTAAATTAATAATGTTAAAAAAACAATAGATGTGAAAATATTCATAGTTTAGGGTTTACTTATAATTTAGGCCACTAGTATACTCTGTGCCGTGTGTGACAAGGATAACACACAAAGACAAGGACACACACCCGCTTAGAGAACAGAAAATTAAACTCATCATTCATATTTCGAACGGCGTCAAGCATGGCGACTATTGCGCCACACGAGTCAGCTAATTTTGTTGCCTTAACTGAGCCATACCTAAGCGTTCTAGTAACTCATTATTTGGTATTTACATTTCATTTAATTTACTTTGTAAAATTTTTGGTCTGAAGTAGAACCAGGATTTTGTAATAAAAAATGAAAAGACGGTAAATTAAATGGGATTTCTCAGGCATACATACTGTAAAATAATTACCATACTGTGTAACATTTTTAAAACTTTGTTGTTATTTTTAACTCTTAATTATATTAATGGGTTTAATTTTCCTCGTGACATTCTAAAATTTAGAATCTTAATACTCCGCCATCTTGTCAAAGTCAACTTGACACTTGTGACTTTTTTATTTCAGTTGGGAACAGCTGTCAAACTTTCTTACATCACGTAAATTTTTACTAAAAACGCTACTTGATTCATTTATTTTTCACATAATTAATGTACGTGCTAGTTATTCCATACAATTCGCACTCATAGCAATAGTATTTGTATTGCGATTAAATTTGAAAATGACAATTCACACATTTGAGAAACGTGAGAGATGTCACACTTAATTATGAGCTCCAATGAATAAAAAACCCGCTACGAAACATAACATCGTGTTCTGAATACTTAAAACCTGATGGTTCTAAAGCTGATGTTTTTCATATTCTTTAATATATATAAATTACGTGTCACGGTGTTTGTACGCTATGGACTCCTAAACTACTTAAGCGATTTTAATCAAATTTTTCACACCGTGTGTAGTTAGATCCAACTCGAAAGATAGGATAGCTTACATCTCAATTTATAGTCGCAATATTATTTTACAGCAAATTAATTATTTAATATCTTGCAAGGGATTAGTTCCCTAAGATTCTAATAGCTGGCGGTGTAAGGTATGTATATATATAGTCGGCTAAATTGAGTTTGTGAACCTTAGTTAATGCGCATATTGATGTATGATGTAAATAATATTACGGCATATTTACCTAATTGAAGTCGGTTTTTTCTTTCGTCTTTGGCAAAGCGATTAATAAAAGTATTTTTTCATTTGTTTAATGGTAGATCTCGTCACTAAAGTTATTAAGAATTTCGGTGAAACTCACGATCGCAGGCTTCATCATCATGTGAACATCGAGACTATCCAGCTGCTTGACAACACAAACATAGTGAGAAGACTGAAAATGACGAAACCTTTTGAGTTAAGTGAACAATTAGTGTTATATAGTGTATGTTCATCATCCGTAAAGAACACAATAACAAAATTTAGTGTCTTCGCGTTAATAGAGACTATAAGAAAAGTGTTAATGGACACATTCCTGCTTTATTTTACTGTAGTCATATAAGTTAAATTAATATTAATCATTAGTCTCTAGGCTATATTGTAATTCATATGATGTAACTTTAGGGTACATGTTCACAACAAAAAAAACATTTGTTTAATTTTTGTACCTTTTCAGTGCTAAGCAAACATTGTAAATTATTATAACCTACATAAAATAACTCGTTATAAAACTAATTACAGTTACCGTTACTATGTGGATCGTAACTGGCTTTTTAATTAATCTCAAGTTTTATGTCGTCATAAAGTTTAAAGTGCCGTCATTGCGGCTACTAGATCGCACAAGCTAGCTAGATAGCGATAAAACACGTTTTTTAGCGTATCTTTTTAGACCCTATTTACAAACAATAGTAAAAAAACTAGTATTCAATATGCGGATATTGATAATATTGAACTAGCTGGCAAAGGAGCAGACGAGCTACATACTGGTAAGGTTGCTGCCGCTTAAATCAGCGACACCAAAGGAACCTAAACTAATATTAAAGTTACAATTAAAAGGAGTGTTTAAAAAAAACCCAAAGAAAGCTCTTGTTTAACTTCAACAAAAGGTCAATGACGTAATGGTATGTAAGAGTTAAATTAAATCGGAAAGCGAGAGAGTGAATGTTGACGATTCGAAACACGCACAACGAAACTTCTCCCGTTCGTTATAACGCGTCACGTAAAACAATTTCCAGGCCCCTTAGCCGAGACTGCGTCTGGAATACAATACACTCGCTACAATGCACAGTGCAGTTCCGCATAGAGACTGCTTTGATAATTAACTCACTAATACGAGTTTCGGCATTGACATTGTATAAAAACTAGATGACCCAGCAAACGTTGTTTTGCCATATAAGTTATTATTTTAAAACAATTTTATGATAAACATAAAAATGGTTATAGTGGGTTAACCTTAAAAATTAGACATATGCTGTCGCGGACTTTTATTTAGAACTTTTAGGAGGGAACAATATTGTAATATCTACATGATATTTGAGTAACTTTCACCGTTTACTCAGCACACGCAACAAAAGCTCAAAATTTTGCCGATTTCGCAGTTTTTTATTGCTGCTGCTCTCCTATTCCTATTAGCGTGATTGTATATAGCCTATAGCCCTCCTCGTCATATTGACTATCCAACACAAAAATAATTTTTCAGCTAGAACAAATAGTAGTTTCTGAGATTAATGCGTTCAAAAAATAAACTCTCAGCTTTTTAATATTAGTATGGAGAAAGAAGATAACAGAGAATCCATAAAAACAGTTTAGCCACAGAGTACGCTGAAGTAATGTTCATCTCTGGGACGGTCTTGATCTGTGTCTAATGTAAAGTAAACCGTACCCTTTATTGAGTTCTACGTCTGGTTCCAAATAGAGGGCGGAAGAGAGTTTTGTTTTTTCCCTACAATACGGAATACAACAACTGTAGAAACATTATGGTAAATTAAAAAAATGGATTACACTAGGGGATATTAGGAGACGCGGAAAAGCAAAATCACGGAAAATAAAAAAAAGTATTAAACAACGAGATTATTTTGGAATATAAAAGAAAATATCACGCAAAAAACCGTACAATGATAATATTAAGGGAGACAGTCCAGTTTTTGTTTAGGCATATTAATTTAAATTGTCATAATCGTATCTTTTGAAAGGTTCATAGCCCGATAGCTCGTGACAATCTTAAGTAATCGACCCAGTTAAGCAACTGGTCGATAGGTCGATAGGTGGATGGTTAGTGGCAATTTCTTGAACGCAAAAGAAAACAAATTAAATTTTACATCAAGATTCTAAGTATGTACATGTTTGTTGATCATTAACGTAGTACTAAAATTTATTTGCGAACATATCCCATTGATGTCACCTACTTTTACATGTTGTTATCAGTATCTCCATAACTTGGCGATGTCGTCACGAATGCGGGCAGTCAATTTCTTATGTTGAGCTTAGCGAGATTGAAGTAGGTATGGGATTTATCGAATCCTACGGGTGTGTCAGCCACAAATGTCAACCAATTAAGCACTTTTCACAACGTTTTGTATATGTATATAGATGGTCGCTAAAGAAAAATTTTGTCAACCTTAATGCTTTTTGAACTGAATTGACTTGACTTATACTTTGCTTTGACTTGAATTATATTCCACAGGTTTTACAATTCTCTCTTCACTTCTTCTCCTACTTGCGCCTCATGCTCAACTGACTGAGCTCTGAACGAATAACTAACAGTCTCTTCAACTTTCTTCTTGGCGGAATACGCCTCATTGACACCTTTTTCGCTGATCTTCTTCGGCAAGGTAACCATATATCATCCAGTAACACCTCTCTGCTGGTTAGTAGGCTTAATGAACGAACCATGAATGAAGTCTCCCGCCTTCATCTTGACAGAAGATTCATGATGTCTTTAGTTTTTTAGATTTCACTGGGCAATACTGACTACATATCATCGATTTCCTCTTAGTCGACTATTTCTACAAAAACCGACAAAATATCTATAGTTTCCTGAGCTACAAGCCAAACAAAATAAAGTATTGTTAACATTGCGGGGCATTGGAAACAAGAAAGAAATATTGTTAAGTACATGTTGTAAATACACAACAGCCGTTCTTAACGGTTCAAGTTGGGCAGTTTGAATAACGAGTTCAAACAAATTTGGCCGAACCCTATCGAGCATGTTATGTAAAACACACTCGATGAAGACATAAAACAAGTATTTTCTTCGATAAATAAATACACGAGTCCTTAACTTTTGTAACACTAACAACCCGGTATCTATTCACTGTGATTATTTACAATTAATTTAAAATATAGATATTATAGAACTAGTACAAACTTATCGATGTGTGTACACAGAAAATATTTGAACAATTTATTATTGAAATGTATGATTTGAAGGACGAGAAACGGAGTAGAGTAGATAACATACAATTGACTACTTTATGTATCATTAATAGCCAAGTGTCAGCTCTCAAGAATTTTCTCCACTGCCGCAGTTTCGTCGTGACCATAAGCCATGTAATTGGGTGGAAATATAATAAAAAAGGGTTCAAACTGCTCTCTGAATACAAGTTCTAGAGTCGTATAATACAACTGCTTTGTCTGTACTTATAGTAAATACTTATTTGGATAGTAAGAGACATTAACAAGTTACACACATCCCTTGAGCTTATCTTTGATTGGCATTCCATTTCCACTCCCAAACCCATGAGGTACAAAATGTACCACTTAACTTGATTAAGGGTTTCAAATCGTTAGCAATCATCTATCAGTGTCAAGATCTCGCCAGCATTGTCTTCAGAAACTTGGTATCCCAAACCCGCTTACTTGATATATCGTGCATTCTAATATGTGAACATACGGGATATTTCGATGCGCGTAACTACTGCGTTTTTATCAATGCTTTGAGTGTACAAAATTAAAGTCACACTGCTGAGATAAGCCGGTGACTACGACTAAGCAATCTGAATTTACAACATAAATTTGGTTGGTTTGATTGGTCCTCATTACCATTAAATAGTAATCGTTACATTGTTTCAAAAATCTTCTAACTATATAAAAATTAGCAACATTCAGTGTCATATATTTACATGGTTAATACTACATGGAAACAGTTGCTGGTTGACATTTATTGCCTAAGTTTTGAACCGAGATTTGTGACC
>DWJN01004397.1:0-12451 GCA_018248895.1 Carystus phorcus
TTTTCGCTGTTTTATGCATTAATGATGGTGTTTTTTATTTTCTATAATATCGCTCCTATTTTTAAAATACTAAACAGCACCGCCAGACACCTCTATTGAAATACTTGAGGCGTTTTGCAATATCCTAAAATTTATACGAAACTTTGAAATCGATTTTCTCGAAATTAGAATTTTGTGACATATCACCTTCATCCACTTATGTCTTCAATTGGACCCTGTTAAGCAGAAAAGATCCATCAGCATTTTTGTAATTTTGAGTAAATCTACCTTTTTGAAAGTCGGCGGTATCATGAAACATAATATGTACATTTTTTAAAGTAATATAACAGTTCCTTTTCATTGGAAGAATTTCAGTAATTCCTGATAAAATTGATTAGTAGATTATGTATGTAACTCGATTTCATATAATATGTTGACTGTATTCTGCTGAACAGGGTCCAATTAGATAATGTGCGATGAGAGATGGTGGGGTGGGTCGGCGGTGGTCGGTAATTGGTCGGTGGTTGAAGTTTCCAGGAGCACGTGATGTCGGAGCCGGTGGCGGGCGTGGTGTCGCGCGCCGAGCTGGTGCGGCTGCGGGGCGAGGTCCGCGAGACGGCCGGCGCCGCGCCCGCGCTCGACCTGCCGCCCGGCGAGGACGAGCCGCTTGATCACGTCGTACGTATACCGAACACACACAACGTACCGACACACACGTATACCGAGCAGGTGCCACTGCACGGCACACGTATACGTACACGACGCATCCGTACGTATAGGACGCATCCGTACGTATACGACGCGTCCGTAGTACGTACACGACGCATCCGTACGTACCCGACGCGCGCACACGTACAAGTCACAGACAAAAGTACATAATGTAGTATATATTATACACGATGCACGCACACAAACAAAATGTACGTCTAAGTACAAAATGCGTCCATGTTTTACGTTTCCCTCTACTAGATTCCTTTTAGTTATAAATTATACGTTTATAATTGATTACGTCAGATTTACGTCCAAGTACATACGTCAAAAGCAATTACAAGGGAAAAACGGGAAATTCATACGAATGTGGTACACGTGCTCCTTTAAGGTAACTACAGCAGTCAGCCTCTGGCATAAATATGCCAAAGACTATTGTGTGGGACACTTGTCGCTGGGAAAGCACTCTATTTTGGATTATTCAATATGATTTCCTATAAAGTTTAATTTACCGTACGTTAATTTTTGGACTTGTAGGCATCTGAGGAAGAAGCGCAGGCGATCAAGGAGCGCGTGATCGCCGCTCGCAGGAAGGTCCACAAGACGACGGGAGAGGAGGTGGCCGCCAGGTGGACGTTCGAGGAGGGCGTGAGTAAAACATTGCAATTTAAATAGTATATTTATAACTAAGATGTTAATAAATAATAATCGAGTTGTTCGAATACTACAACTAAATGCAATATTTCTAGAAAAATCTTGTAAGTGATAATAGTTATATTTTTCATAATTTATAAGCCAAATTAAACACTGTACTTGGGCGTGGTTTTCAGTGGCTTTACTTGTCGTTTTTATTATCTTAACTTTATTACAATTTTTCAGAGAAATTTTAATTTATCCATATTCTGACATTCACCTGCGTAACATAGACCTTAGTTGACTGGCGTAATTTTATCCTGTCCAGCAGATAAATAATGGAACTCATCCAGTTGGGGATACAAGTAGTGATTATTCAAATGTTTCCAGATCAAACGTCCGTACTTCCACGTGAAGCCGCTGGAGCGGTGTCAGCTGAAGAACTGGAAGGCCTACCTGGAGTGGGAGAAGCAGCACGGCTCGTTCAAACGGGCGCTGGTGCTCCACGAGCGGTGCCTCATCGCGTGCGCTCTCTACGAGGAGTTTTGGATGAGGGTTGGCACATTGCGATATATCTTATGATGCAGCTATAGACACTAGTAATACATTTGTAAAATATTTGGGTAGTTCATCCGGTTGACGTTATTAGAATAACTATATACAGTCTTCAACTCAAAACTACTTCTACTAAGTTAGTATATACATACTTACCATCCAGTAGGATAGTAATCAAGCATTCTTTTTTATTTTGTAAAAAATAATAATAAAAAAAATAACCCTACACACTCATAGGATTCACAGTATCGTGGGTGCCACGGACAACTCACAAAACCAAGTACAGACACACTCAGATCGAGAGTAGAATTTAAAATCATCATTCAAATTTTTGCCTCGCTGAGATGCGAACTCAGGATTCTTCAAAGTTCGGTCTTACATGACCATTGCGCCACACGGGTCGTCGGCCTCGTGTACTATTAGTTACGCAGTTAGAGACGGGAACGAATGAAACAACGCCAGTTACCAACGCATTGTTTTATTCTGCAGATAAGATATTGGACACAGCCACGCACACATGTATATTCTACTCACACATACTCAACATATATCCATAAACACTGTTAGAAATTGGTTAAGTATAAAACGATAATAAAATGAAGGTTGTTGTGTTGTCAGTTAATAAAGTTCCTGGAGGAGCGGTCGGCGGCGGACCCGTCGCTGGTGGGCGTGGAGCGCGAGGTGCTGGAGCGGGCGTGCACCGTGCACCACCTGGACAAGCCCGAGCTGCACCTGTACTGGGCGCACTTCGAGGAGCAGCACGGGCAGCCGGCGCGCGCCGCCGACATCCTCGACCGCGTCGAGAAGACATGCCCCGGCCTCGTGCAGATACACTACAGGTGCGCTACACACTTGTGGCTGCAGCCCCGTGTGACGTGGCTGGGGTCGACAACACACGCTCAGAGAACAGACATTTGAATTTATCATTTAAATTTCTGCCTCGCTGGGAATCGAACCTACGACCGTTCGAACGACTGTCTGGCGTGGTGACTATTGTGTCGTCGTCGATACGACAAAGTCAAAGTCAAATTATTTATTTCGTCTTAGGAACTCACAGCTCAATTAACGAAAGTCAAAAACTACTAAAAACAACAACCTCAGTAACATTATACATATTTTATAAAACACAAAATATATTGTTAATAGAATCAGTTACTGATCTAGTAATCGGTAGCTGATCCTATAGAAATACCTTATATAGGACGACGAGTAGAATCTGCTTACGGGAACAAGCTATGCAGTGATAGTAATATTTTTATATAACTAGCCGATCGTCTGCTGGTAAGATGAGCCACAAAATAGTAAATTGTCACCATTGTCTATAACTATTATTGGAGTATCTTATAGAAATATTTTTAGGAGATTTTTTATCATAATCAATTGGCCTGTTCGTTTGTTTCCGCTTATCTTATATCATTATTCACCGATGTAGTAGTATTAGTAAGCTTCAGTTTTTGTTTCATTTTCATTGGGTCAAAAATATATAATGTCAATATTAAAAAAAATATTTTGTTGAGAGTGCATGCTAAAGCATAAGGTTTTCTTAATGAAGTGAGGATTTTTATCCCTATAAATTATTTTCTCAGGCGTGTGAACCTAGAACGTCGTCGCGGTGACTACGACAAGTGTTGCCAACTGTACGAGGGCTACATCGCGACCGCCAAGAGCAAGGCGATAAGTTCCGCGCTCGCCGTCAAGTACGCGCGGTTCTTGTTCCACGTGAGGAAGGACCCCGCCGCGGCGAGGAAGGTGCTGGACGAGGCCATCGGCAAGGACCCGCTCAACTCCAGGCTGCACATGCAGCGGCTCGACTTAGCGCTCCACACGCCGGACACGCCCTTCGAAGTCTTGGAGGGTGAGTTTTCTATGCTGTTAATAAAATGACAACCTTGCGCTGTTTACACTTGGCAGGTGAAAACCGACAATCACAAATGGAGACAATACACCTTGTCTTGCGATTTGAATAAAAAAGGAATTAAAAAATAAAGGAAAAGGAAAGAAGGCGTTCAATGGATCAACTATAATTGTGACTATTATTAAATATGCTTCAAATGTATTACTCATAATCAGCATAATCACTAATTATTTAGTTATGATACAGATTTATTTACTCTTTACTTGGATACCAGAGATGTACCAGAGATATACCAGATCAGATACCGGTTCACAATGTCTACATAAATAAAATTATAGAGTTGCATTTGTCAAGTAAAAGTTTAATGGTAAACAAATAATGATCTGCATGGCATAATGGTCACCAAACCGTATTGCTGTTCGAAAGACTCTGAGTTCGTTCGAGGCAAAGATTCAATAAATATAAGTTGCTGTCTTCAGTCTTGGTGGGTGTTTCTGTGTTGTCTACGGCATCTTACATACGAAACCTTAGTGTTTGATTACGAGTATGTAGTTAATAAATGATAAACAAATGGAACAGACCTGGTGCAATCGTACGAGAGGGAGGAGGGGGCGGAGCTGGAGACGTGCGCGGCGCTGGCGGGGCGGCGCCGCGAGCTGGCCGAGGAGCTGGGCGGGGCGGCGGCCGCGCGCCGCGCGCACCAACACGCGCGCGCCCTCGCCAAGCACCTGCGCAAGCGAGCGCGCAAGGACAAACACGACGCTCCCACCGCCTGGTATACACACATATTTGTTCATTTTCTCGCTATTTATTTGCTCAAAACAAATTGCAATCATATTGTTGTGTGGCTGAGCCATATCAGTGTAAGTTAGGTTAAGCATTATAATTGTAGTGAGTACTAATAAACATCATAGCGACAACACGTGTCTCCTTTAATCTGAACCTTGCACTGTTATTACAATATATTAATTGCGTAAGATACTACATAAGTTAAGAGACCAACAATATAGCAAAATGTGTACACAAAGCGACTTACATAGAAAACATTGCTCTACTCAGTCTTAGCAACAATAGCTAAGAAATCTTTCTTAAAATGAATTTAATCTGAAGTTATCAATCCTATTATTATTATCAGGAATAATATCGTTGCATCGGCCCTACACTCTTTCTTGGAATATCAGAAGATATATTGCTGTGTAAATGTTTAAAAAGAAGGGATTCAAAATTGGATCAAGGCATCTACATAGGTTTTATATTGAAATTGATTATAGATAGTACCATGTACATGTTTAAATAATTGCTATATTACTATATACACACATACGCACGCATGCAGTCTTTGCGTTTTTATTTAAAAAGTCAAAATAAAAAAGTTAATTACTACACATTGTTTTGAACCAACAGCGCCGCGTCGTCCGAAGCGGTGAAGAAGAAGGAGCCGAGTACCACCGCGAGCAACAATACGGCTTCCGCGAGCAACAGCGCCTACTACCAGCAGCCAGCCGCCCAGTCCTACGACCAGTCTTACGCGCAGCCCTATCAGCCGCCCTGGGGGTACCAGCAACCCCCCGGCCCCTACCAGCACCACCCGGGGCCCTGGAACCCCTACCCCAACTACTATTGATCCGACGACCCACCTCCGCCCCCAGGACGAAACTAAACGCGACCCTTCATTGACTACGGCTGCGTTGCACCGCTCTCGACTATACATTTTACCGGCAACTGGACCAACGCCAGCCGCCCTCGGATCTATGGAGGTCGTAGGTTAGGTATTTTTAAATAACTCATAGCTAGTACTACATGTATCTAAATTTTGATATATCAAAATAAAATCCTGGATTTCTCCATTTTAAATGTAATTTAAGCAAAGATTACTAGATTTTATGATATTATGGATGCAGAATCGTACCTTATCATATCTGTTTTAGTAAGTTGATGAAATTAATACGTTTTTCTAGAATTTTGTTTGTATATTTGACTAGCGATAATAATTAACGCAACTGCTGAATTTATTGCAGCTGGCAGTGTAACATTATAATTTTTCAGTTCACTAGGTGTTTGATAATCTCTGTATGTCGTAACTTACGAATCAGTGTTTCATAATTTTGCATCATTAGTGTTGTAACTATAAAGTTAGCATATTATTAAAATGGCACGTGTGTGCTGATGTTAAAAAGTACAGACTACATTTAGTTGATGTTTCATTCAAAATTGACTATGAAGTTTATTTTAAGTAAAGTAATCATAAGGTACTTTTTTATCCACATCAGATAAATGATAAATAAAAAAATAATAATTACACTAAACTGTTGTTTTATTTCATTTGTCTACATTAACATTTGAATTATAATACACATTTTATTAGATAAAAAGGGCCCAATTATCACAACATAATCTAGCAGGAATTTTAGTCCCTGCCGAATTTTAATTTCACTGATTCTGTGAATTGAAGTATATTAACGTAGAGTAACAGTAACCCTCGTAGATTACCCCTTTCACAGCCACAGTCAGCTATACCCGACAAATTGTTTTGGACGTTCAAACGCCAATAGCGGTAATGCCGACACAAACGTTATGCAAAAATAAAACTATTAATGCAATATTTTTCGCTGTATTTTTATCGCCTATACCTTGTCACTTAATTTTTATTTAGTATATTGGTTACACTTTCCCCATTTGTCATTTATGAAAAAAATAAATAAAGTAACGATCATCTCAAACTGATCGCCGTCTACGCCATTACGCCATTGCCGTGTCATGCCGACAGCTAGTGATGTAGAACATGCACCTAAGATTTTATTTAACGAGCTGAATGTATCTCAGTATTGGATAAGTACTCGATTCAGTAGACTTTCGATTCAGGAGTAAGGTGTAAACGTAAGCAATTACGCTTCCAATATGTATGTATAATCGCACACTTGTCGTGTAAGTGTATTTACAAGAACTAGCAATCTGTTTAGGACCTTGTTGGTGAGTCTAAGAGCAAAATAACTTTCTAAATAAACAATATTTTATTTTAGGTTCCCAGAAGTTACCTAAAGGATAAGCAATGATTCCTAAGTCGTAATGTATCGAGGTATTTTTTACGCATTTTTATGAACCGTTCAAAATAATAATAATTCATTTTTAATGCAGGACACCTGGGTTTTGAGTTTCATTCATACAGCAATGATTGTAATATGTAATAATGAAACAATCATGTAAAATTAAAAACCTTTATTCCTCCAATTAAAACTGTGATCATACTTTTATATCATTATGAACCTAACATTCAACTAACTGCGGTAATCATAACAATATTATACACAAAGGAAGCCACCAGGTATAAAATCTTTTCACATAATACAATCTATGTATGTTGCAAAATGAAATATAATTTTATTTTACATAATATAAATATGTAATATATCTATACAATCTTCTAGAATAATGTCACGTGTGTAGCAATTATCTTAATACAAGTCTCAAACTGTACAAATTATGTTGCATTTTGATTTCTGCAATTATATTGTAATTTAACCTAAAATACACATAAAATGCATGTAACCAACGTTTATTATCGGTTCTTATAATATCCGAAGATATCACGAGTACTGTAAATAGGCACTAAGTCAACAATGTGTAGTCGCGCCGTCTATTCTATAACGAATAAACAGTCGTGGGGAGAGTTGACGCGAGCCGCCGCTATCAGGAGCACGCCGCCTTGGCTGCCTTCACAGCTGAAACCAAGATGCCATATCAATTTGTCGCTATCTCGCTAATTTTTGCATAGTGATTTTTACATTATACCTAATAAAAGAAACATCATGAACGTAGTCGAGGTCAAAAACTCATCATGTCTCATTAAATGACAACATAACAAACACCAGTTGTCGGTTATAAAAGAATCCTTAAAATCATACATGATCGCTTACCATCAGGTGGGATTGTAGTCAAGCCTACAATTGATAAAAAAAAATCGGTATCACCAGTAAAGTTACGATGATTGAAAACCATCATATTTAAAGTCATTTTCAGTTAGTCATTCATTTTCAAATTAAAAAAAAATCGCATCCATTTTTAACACTAAACACTTGAAAAATATAGAGATACCTCGCATCTTTCAATACATTGATTATAACTTATTCGACGAAGGTAGGTATATAAAAATTCAAAAAAAGAAAAACAAATCGATTCTACGATACCTTCCCTTTCTTTACGTCGCAGCTTCTTCCGGCGGCGGTCGATGGCCGCGAGCTCCGCCTTCACCGAGTGGTACGCCTTGCGCAGGTCGGCCAGCCGAGACGTCAGCACACTGATGCGCGTAGGGCAGTCCCATGTAGGGTCTAACGAGCACAATCAAATTATACACAATCGAAAAGAATCTTTAAAAAAGTTGATACAGGTAGTCCTAGATTTACGCCGTTTCGAGTTACGTTGAACAATATTTTGACATTATTCTTCTAACACTCTTCAATTGTGTCGATTAACGGCAGTTGTACGACGATAACTGACCCCTCGCGGAACCTAACACTTTAATTTCACATGTCGTCGATACATGAAAATATGTGTCTCGACTTAAGTCATTTTGGTTTTCGCGAACCTAACATGTCTTAAATACAAGAACTGCATGTAGTTAGTTTTTGTTTAAATTTGATATGGCCAGTTCAAGCGTAGTTGAGGAGGTCAAAAAGTTTGGTATACGGTATAGGGGCATACAGTATGTAATAAGATTGTTACCGAGATCGACGTAGAAGTTGTACTTGAGCGGCGCGTGGTGTCCGTAGTCCCGCTCGGGCGAGTCCCGGCGGCGCCGCGCGCGCGCCCGCCCCGCGCCGCCCGCGCCCCCCGCGCCGCCCGCGCCCGAGCTCTCCGATGCCTTGCGGGAGCGCGCGCTCGCTGCGACACGTAACATCAATACATGCTCAATAAACATTCATAACTTTCAATCGTAGGTATAAAATATTCCAAAAATAAAGTTGCTGAGTGAAGCTCATGCATCCTGATATTATTATAAATTAGGTTTGTTAACAATATATTCTATAAGTTCATGCTTGTATTGTATGCTTATACAAGTTTATAAAAAAGAAAAACTTTCAGTGTCACCGTGAGATTTGTCGATATCCAGCGAGAGCGCGTCGGCCGCGCGGCTGTCGTCTTCGTCCTCCTTCCGCTCCGACGGACTGTCACGTTCAGATATTCGTCGTTCCCTGCGAATAGATAACAATAATAACATACAGTACAGGCCCACCGCTAGCTTTTTGACCGCCTGCGTGCAATAACGATTTTTCATTTAATTTTATTTATATCTAAGCTTTCTAAGATTGATGGATGGATATTAATATGACATGATAGTATGTGATGGGTCGGTCGATTTGCCGCCCCCTTGGACGTGCCTGACGTAAGCCGTCGGTTCTGGTTTTATTATCGTAGATAGCAGTCGTCAAGCCATGTTGGAGGCCTTCGGGCGGCCTAATACTTCCAACACTTGCATAGGTTAATAACCTTTCTACCAATCTGCACTGAAACAGCCTGGGTGGAGTATATTCTAGGCCTTCTCAGGGATAAAGAGAGACCCTTGCTCTGTAGTGCCATCAACAGGTTGAAGACATTCAACATAAAAAGACTAAAAGTTTAATAGTTGCAGGATTTCATTAGCTAAATCAGTTAGTATTATTATAAAATATGAATTAAATTA
This sequence comes from Carystus phorcus, assembly GCA_018248895.1. Taxonomy (NCBI): domain Eukaryota; kingdom Metazoa; phylum Arthropoda; class Insecta; order Lepidoptera; family Hesperiidae; genus Carystus; species Carystus phorcus. The sequence goes on from DWJN01004397.1 coordinate 9,408, forward strand.
GTATTCAATGTTGAAATTTCGTTATTGATAATAACTACAACACAAAATAAATCAAATATGACTAGACATTAATAAATTACACGCTCGGTAGGTACTTAAGCCTCAACATCTAATAATATAACTTATTAATATCTATTAGTTATGGCTAATGTCAATCACAGCAATAGGTAACTAATTATAATGTATATAGTTATACTAGGTTGTCAATTAAAATATGACAGATATTTGTAATTCAAATTATGATGTAACGGATATAGGAACCTGCAATTTTTATATGTAGGTACCCAGGTATTGTTATGATTATTTATTATGTTTTGTAGTTAAGTACATACATGTCTTTTATATTAAGAGCATTTGAAATTTGCTAAAACTTTATGTAATAACTAAAGAACACACTCTAATTCGTATAGGCAATTTTTTGAGTGTAGTTATTAAGACATGGGTTTTTCGAAGCTAAGTGAGGACTATTAATTAATAGTCTATAAGATATTTTCGCAATAAATAATTAGCGGTCTATTTAATTGTTTTTCGGTCGAACGTATTTTCAACCCAAAACGCGAAAAGAGAATTGTTTTTAGTTTAACGTTCTGTCTGTGTGGTTATGTTGGGCTGTGACATCGTAGCTCATAAACGAATGGATCGATTTGATTCGATTTCTTTTTTGAATTTCTTTTGCTCTTAGTTATAATTATTAAGATCGGTTCAGGGGTTGGGGTTAATTTTTATATTGAATACCCTTGTTGCATTACTGGAATAGCCTGCCTGCTTCGTTGTTCCCGGTTACTTATGACGTGAGAGACTTTAAGAGGAGAGTAAATAGGCTTTTATTAAGTTAATGAGTCCATCATCTTAGACATCCTCACCACTTATCACGTAGGGTTGATGTCAAGCATTAACTTATCATAAATAAAAAAAGAGACTACCCGATAATAGCGTGGTCGAGCACTTTGAATGTAAGTAGTCACCTTCCCAATTTCCCGTCGACCAATATTATTAAGTCATTACTATTATCACTGGTATTTCCTTCTATAATAATTTTAGTATAATTATTTCTATAATTTGTGGTATTGCTCAAGACTGCTTGGTAAGTTACCTGAATAGGCTTTTACTTAATTACTGCCTTCATCATCTTGGACTTAACCGCCAATTAATATCAGGTGGGGTTTACTATTAATGCGTTTACTATTAATGCGTTTACTAGTAATGCGTTTACTAGTAATGCCTTTACTAGGAATGCCTTTATTAGTAATGCGTTTACTAGTAATTCCTTTACTAGGAATGCCTTTACTAGTAATGCATTTACTAGTAATGCCTTTACTATTACTGACGAGACATTAATAAATTACTCACACCGTAGGTTTTACGCCTCAACATGCCTGTAATATTACTGATATCTAAGAGCGATACTAGACTCTGACCACTTAGCATTAGTGGGCTCATCATTTATAGGTAGGTTTTACCATCCAAGACTACTTCGCCGCTGACCATCAGAGACTGACAAGCATTAACTTATAATTAATAAAAAAATACAATAACGATAACATTTACGAATGTTTTTAAACATAATTGTATCCGTGTAACAATTTGAACCAACTTTTTTGTTATCACGTGAAATCACGACTAAATAAACCGGTATTCGTGTGTCACGACTTGTCTATTATTATGTAACTATGTAAGAGCAATTGCTGATCTCCTGTCAGAAGATATCTTATTCATAGCAGGTCAATTGAATTGAATCTAATTCGTTAGGATCATTTGGCTCATAGCTGGCCGTAGCTAAGGGGAGGGCGATTGGAGATTGGCCCTATACTTCTATTCATCCTCACCATTCTATTGCCGTTTTTAAAAGCTTTTATTTAACTTACAATGTATGTAGAGTTACATGTGTAATGATTTTAATTTTTAAAATCTTCTAGTAAATACGAAGTTACGGCCGGTTTCTGAAAGGCTGTTCAACGAAAAACATGTGACTAAGGTTTACACACACAATTTTGCAGACTTACCTTACACCGCCATCTGTTAGGATTTTATCGAACTAATCAGTGCTGGAACTTCCTTTCATCTTGCAATGGCATCTTCGCATGGCGTGAGTTCGTTGTATGCAATTGCAATAAAAAGAGCGATTAGCCGGCCTCGGTATTCTGGCTTTATCCAAGGTCAACGAATCGTCTCTCTCCATCACAATTCATGAAACTCCTCGTTAAATGCTGCTGCTACTATTCAACTTTAGCTGGCTGTAAGTCACGTGGGTAGTGATTCCTCATTTTCATTCTAATAAGGCTATTTATTGCACAACATATTGCACAATATTTTGTAATATACGGAGTACTTCATTGTATCTGTCTGGCTGTTCCTCGACTTTGTAATAATTTACCGAACAGAAAATGCCCAAGATTACTATACTTAATTATGTTGAATTAAAAATTAAGGGTAAGGAAGGACATATAAAGTAAAAAAAATATATTTGGGATTACTTTTGGGGGTAGTTTAAAATAAAAGCTCATGTGACGTAGGTATGTATTATAGTCACAACTGTATCTTTATAATTTGTTTTACTCCACACTTTCAAATCTTTTGTTCGAAAATACTGAACCCAAAGTAAAATAAAAAAGACCTATTGGAACATACATAGATTTTTGTGCGTGGCGTACATAAAATTTAAACAAAAATCTTGAACTCACAAAATTCTAAACAAATTTACAATAAATATAATATCGCTTATTGACATTATTTCTTCGAAGCTAGTGAGAAAATAATTAATTAGTATGGCGATTAAAATATATAAAAACTAAAATATAAATGAAGTGTTGCAGAACTGGAACTTCGTTTCATCTTGCAGTGGCATCTTCGCACAGGGTGAATGCGTTGTATGCAAATGCAATAAAAAAGGATGATTGAATGGCATCGGTATTCTGGTTTTAACCAAGGCCACAAATCGTCCCTCTCCATCACAATTCATAAACTTAAGGCCGGTTTCTGAAAGGCTGATCAACTAAAAAATTAAGAAATTCACTGTCAAATCTATTGTCAAACGTCAATTGGGT
>DWJN01004398.1:0-12451 GCA_018248895.1 Carystus phorcus
AGAATTCATACTTCCCCCCGAAAAGGTCCATAACTCGGTTATACCGGTTTTCAGTTATGGCCTAGAGGGCAGCTCGGAGAGGTACATATTTAAGCAGTCTGGTGATGCGGAACGGTTAAGGAGAAGGGGACAGTATACACTATTGTCGGGATCCCTTCCCCTCTCGGGAACTTCTTTTTTGTCTTCTTTCCTCCTCTCTTCTATAGGAACAAAAAAGCACTAAACATACCACGTCACGAGAACATTAGCGAACAGCGGATGCAACAGTGGTGCGAATCGCGGTCAGACAGACTACGACGTACCACCTAGTGGTAGCGGCAGCACGGGTCTGCCCGCGGGAGGGGTAGGGAGGAAGGGACAATGAACAATTACATGGAATATTACATCACATCACGTATATTTCTATTACACCTATCGGCATATGATAGCCGACCTTAACTCAATACACGTAAAAGTCGTAATAGTTTAAGTTAAGTTGACTAAAATGTTTTGTTGTATGTAACAGATCGATAAACTATTGGACGTTTCCAGTCCCCCGGCCCATCACCCAGTTGAACGCGACGTCTGTGGGCGCGCACGAGGTGTCGCTGGCGTGGGACCGGCCCGTGGGCGACTACACCGACTTCTACGTGCAGTACCTGACGCCCGCGCACAAGCTGGAGGCCAACTCCACGGACCAGCTCGCCATCACCGTCGCCGACCTGCAGCCCTACACGCTCTACACGTTCACCGTTGAGGTACCGTCAAACACCGACAAATATTCTTATGGATTACATGAGTTGCTTTTTAGAAGAAATAATTTTGGGTATTTTAATTTATAATAATATCATTAAATAAAGTCGCTACGTTAAGTAGATTAGTTTATGTTTTATCTGCATAATTACGAATATAAACGTCAGTCTTGCGTCATCTCGACATTTTTTTTTATCGAAGAAGTGAAAGCTGTTTGAAAAAATGGTTTACAAAAAAGTCGTCAATAATCTGAAAAATAAATGTGGGTTTTTTTTTCAATTCTGGGTAAATGCTGCTGGTATGTGCAAGCGCGAGTGCGTATGCACAACTTGTAGTTTGTGAGTTAGTAGTAAACTATCTGAGAGTGAAACGGTCGTTTTATTTATTAGCGATACACCAGTTGCACATAACTTACTTCCTTTCGTACAACTTAAAAAAATGACACACACTTACATTCATGATTCGTTTACGATAACTAAATATGGTATATGCGCGTTACCGTGTTTGTGTTGTGCAGGTGCGCGCGGGCACGCCGGCGACGATCCTGATGACGTCCCGCGGGCGGTCGGCGGAGTTCCGCACGCGCGAGGCGCCGCCCGCCGCGCCCGCGCTGTTCCAGCCGGAGGACGCCAAGCCCACCGAGCTGACGTTCCGCTGGGAGCTGAGCGAGCGCGCCGCGCACGGCCTGCTGCAGTACTTCACCATCGAGTACGCGCCGCAGCACGACCCCACCAACCTGCGCACCGTGCGCTTCCCGCCGGACGGTAACTTACACCTTATACATACTAGCATATGCTCATGGAACACACGCAATATTAATTTTCGTAATTTTTACTGTACTAAGCCGTGTCGTAATAACCTCAAACTTCCGCATTTACGATATTAATGGGACATGTAGTAGGAGTCGTGACAATTATTATTGGCTAGAGTGTATCATACGCCTTATTGGATCGGATTTGTATGAACTACTTCATTAAAATTTAAGATCAAGTTATAATATCGTTACACAATTTATTTGGTGTTAAAGCTTGCCCCGAGACTCAAGTACTCGCATTTACTTAGTTGCAAAATTCTAAAAGTTAAAATCAATCAGATTATTGTATATACTTGTTCATCTAAACAGGTAGATCTATTTAACAATATGAACACGAATGCAAAATCATAATTGAGATGTCTGTAACTTAAATTCAAACGCTTGTCCTCTTGTACCAAATGCAATTAATATAGATTTTTGTAAAATTATTATTAGTAGTATAGTATTGGATAACTTAATAGGCCACACGGGGGTGGCATAGTCACTCCGTGACAAAACCCCTTTTAAAAATAATGCAGAAAAAAAAACAAATGTAATATTTTAGTGTAGAGAAACGAAGAAGATAAGCAAATATTGAAATACACACGAGATAAGCAAAGATTTACGTATACTCGTATTGACGTGCGTTCGGTGGGAAGTAACGTGGTGGTGGTGTTGGCAGCCCGCAGCGGCACGGTGTCGGGGCTGGGCGCGGGCGCCACGTACGACTTCTGGCTGCGCGGCGCCAACGGCGCGGGCCGCGGCGCCGCCGCCAACTGGCGCCAGCACATGGCCATCGCCGCCCCGCCCAGACCGCGCGCGCAAGCGCTGCCCAATGAGGTAACGGATCATCTCATATTTTATCATGTTTATACTTATTTAATGAGACAAATTTTTGCTCGGCTTTGGTTCAGTCTACTAAATAAACTACGAGTTTACATAATTATACTCATAACTCGTCGAAAAACTTTTATGATGAAATAAAGCACATTTACTTAGTAATGCGTGTTAAATTAAAATATAACACTGCCGTGTTGAAGTTTGAAACTTTTTTTTTATCTTGCGATCTTTGAAGATTTACTTCGGAACACGGTCTATTCAAGTGTCTTCAGGGATACATAGTACGACATTGGCTGTGTTACAAATTACTTCAGTAGGCCTGTTCTTAATAATAACGCTACCGACGCTACACACAGCCCCACACTAAGATTCCCTACGTTGTAAACGGACGACACGCAAAGACCAGGACACATTCAGACCGATAATTGAAATTCAAATTCATGTATTATAGAAATTTCTGTATCGCTGAAATTCCAATTCTTCGAACAGCGGTACGGCATGTCGATTACGCCACAGGGGTCATCAAATATTTTTTAATTCAAATCTAGTCAATACTCATATTACACTAATAGAAATAGTCAAGACTACAATCTCGCCTGGTAAGTGGTAAAAGAGTCTAGTAGTCTGTGGTTTATATTGACACGCCAGTAGTATAAAATGATATATTATAAGGGACGCATACAAACTACACGGTTGCCGAGTTAAGACTGATATATTTATAACAATAATATGCCAAGTAGTAAGGTGCAGTAGTATTGTATGTGTGTGTGTGTGTGTGGTGCAGGTGCGGCGCACGTCGTCGACGGTGGCGGTGCGGTTCCGCGCGGACTACTTCTCGCCGGCCAACGGGAACGTGACCGCGTACACGCTGGTGCTGGGCGAGGAGCCGCGGAACGACACGCCCGCGCGGCTGCCCTCCTGGCGCGACGTGCACCGCCTGCCGCTCTGGCCGCCCTACCAGGTCACTTCCTCACACATACACCATCAATAATGTAGATTACATTGACATGTGTCAGATATCTGTATAAAAATTAACGTTTGTTTAATTGTCCTTTATAAACTGTGGAAGGTGGAGCACTTATGTCTTTAGTAATTTTGTGTAGAATTCTCTGTAAAATGTTTTCGTATCAAATTTATATGCATGAATCAGACACGTTTTTTGTTAAACGCTCAGACTAGATCTATACATATTGTCTGCATGGAATTTAACCAAAAAAAAAACAAATTGTTAATTTCGTAGATCTTACGATGACTTATATTTCTTAATTAAAAATAGCCTAAGTTAATCTTTCATTAGTCAAAATTGGTCCAGCCGTTCCAGAGATTAACCGGAACAAACAGACAGACAAACAGAAATTGTAAAAAAAATTATATTGGTATATCTACCATACATTTAGTCAAAAGCGGTTATTTTAATATTACAAACAGACACCTAAATTAAATATATTTATATGTATAGATAGTTATGTTGACAATGATGGTAATCGGTGGGCAGGTAACCGAGCCGTACTACCCGTTCCACTCGTCGTCGGTGGAGGAGTTCACGATCGGGTCGGAGCGGTGCGAGGGCGGCGGGCGCGCCTACTGCAACGGCCCGCTGAAGCCCGGCACCAAGTACTACGTGAAGCTGCGCGCCTTCACCGCGCCCGACAAGTTCACCGACACCGCCTACACCGTCGTCTACACGGGTACGTGGGCCGTAACTACCGCCCTTATTACAAAAGGGCGACCCGCGTGGCGTGATGGTCACCACACCGGACCGCCGTTCGAAGGGTCCTGGGTTCGATTCCCAGCGAGGCCGAAATTTGAATGTTGAGTTCAAATTTCTGGTCTCGGTCTGGGTGTGTGAGTAATTGTGTTTCTGTGTTGTCCATTAAACGAACATTAAACAAGATCACGACACGGGGTATCCTAGTGTGTGGCGTTTTACTTATTTCATTAACCGACTTCAAAAAAAGAGAGGTTAACAATTCGTCTGTTTTTTTATGTGTGTACGTTCATAACTTTTTACTGGGTGGACCGAATTGGATAATTTTTTATTTGAACGCTGGAGCTTGTCATAGGCTTTCATATTATTTTGAACAATATCTGACGAGTAGTTTTTGAGTTATTCCTAATAATGCGCATTTACTTGATGCGTATCTATCACTTCAGACGAGCCGGATCTTTCTTTTGTCCATTGACTAAGAGATTTTATAAAATAACACCACGCCTGCATCATTATGCGGGATTCCATTGAAGGAACTACTAAAAAGGAAGAAATAAAAAACTTAAAAAAATAATAAAGTAATATGATGAGGGAAACTGATTAGGAAGTCGATGCCAGTTTCTTTAATTGATCTAGAACAAAGGCACCTTTCTAAAAAGTTTCCTGTGTCAAATTATTTTCTTCTTATTGAAGGCGGTTTAACTTTTTTGTTTGAACTTCTTTATGTTAGCCATCAACAAATGGACAGGTGGGTCTGATGGTAAGTGGTAACCACCACCTATTATGAGACGCGTTCATCTGCTTTTTATTAGTTATTGTGATTATTTTCAATTTAACTGATTTTCCGAAACTGTAGCTTTATATTTAAAACATTTGGTTCTAGCTGGAGGTCAGGAAGGAAAAGAACCCTCCCACCAAAAGGAAGGATCGTTAGGATTAAACTGGGACGCCATCGATTTACGACAAGAAGACTGGCACTATAACTGCACTTGTCTAAGGACAAAAAGTTAACTAGAATCAATGTCTGGTTAGACTTTAATCAATATCTGGTCAGGTAATAATCAATAAACCAATCATATTATACCAGTATCCCAATGGCTTAGGGTATATTTTACCTGAACTTACCTGTTTGCCTTTACGTAAATTCAGGCAATGACCTGGAAAAATCAGAATGATTAATTTATTTTCAAACTTATAAGGCTTGTAACAAAAGTTATACTTGTGTAATTAAGAACGTATTGCTTTTGAACAATAAGATGAAACCTCTGAAATGTCGACGACCCTAACCTTTCGAATCAACGCACTTTTGTTTACGTCCGAATTTGTAACAAGAACAATAACAACCAAAGGTAGCAAACAAAAATTTGTATTCTGTTCAAACCAAGGTGCTGGTTCATATCACCGTCCGATATAACTCATTCCGTTCTAATGACACAAATTTACTACAGAGCGTAATTGAATGTACTTTTAAGAAAACTGGTACAAGTGTTTAGCGTTTAGTCGTATTGGGGCTGACTCGTAGAATATAGATTCCAATCCCGTGCAGGCAGATCAGGTGCCATAAGAACCCCATCAGAATCCCATTTGATCGTTGATATATGTATTATCAATATCATTATTAATACCTATATAATATGAAGCTGAAGATTTGTTTGTTTGAACGCGCTAATCTCAGGAACTACAGGACCAATTTGAAAAATTATTTTATTGTAAAATAGTCCATTTATGGAGGAAGGCTATAGGCTAAAGTCTGCGACAGCATATGTCTAGCTTTAAGGTTAATCCACAATAATCATTTTAATGGTTATAGAAATGGTTCTAAAATAATAATTTATTAGGCAAAACAACGTTTGTTGGGTCGTCTAGTAATAAATAACGCCACACACTTATAGCCCCACACTAAAATACCCCGAGTCGTAGGTGCCATGGACAACACAGAAAAATACACACACCCAGGCCGAGGACAGAAATTTAAACTTATCCCTCAAAATTCTGCCTTGCTGGGAACCGAAACCAGGATCATTCGAATAGCGGTAGAGCACTTTACCACCCTTTTGTTTAAGTTAGCCGCCAAACGTGCTCATCATCATCGTGCTCTGGTTGAGGGTCTGAGAGCCAGTATTACCTTTCTTTCTACCCTTACCATCACGTAGTTCGTATTCGTTTGTTGGGTATTAACATAGAAAATATTTATTGTTCATCGGCTTACAATTCATATATCAAATTCATATTAAAGAAAATTTAAATTCCAATTTTAATAAGAATACAATTTGCAACCCTTACTAACTCTTTAGGAATTCTGAACTCATAAAGGACAATAGTTCAACAGTATCAGCTACGAGGCGTTTAATTAAACGCCATCTACCGAGACACTGTACAAAGCATTTACATTAAACAATATGGTAATCAAATTACAGTCTTCAGTCCCTTCGCATCGACTAAGGTGCTTCTGTTTCTATTTATGGCGTTTATTGAATCAAGGAGACGTTGACCCAACACCTGCAGGTTTCTAATTGTCGAACCTCTATTTTGGCGTTATAGGTACTATAGCTAGATTACTCAAAAGTAAATGTGGGCTGTTTACAAATCTCTCTGTAATTAAAAGCCAAACTAAACGTATTTAAAATTATGAGACATTTCATCAGCCAATAAAATGAAAAAGTATTCTGGAAATGATTTAATTTTTCCATCACATTCACCCGGTATTTGTAACACGACGTCACACGACTTCAAAGTCTAACTAAATTTACGATGTTTACTTGACAAATAGGTACTTACTTTTTATACTGCGACTGAAATAAATATTTAAAACGATCAAGGTAAGTGCTAATCCAGCTTCCTCCTGCAACCTAGACATGTCATACAATGCGATTAGTTTATTATTGATGTACGTGATGCTCCTGTCCTTGTTGCGGCCAAAATGGAAGACCAAGTGCATGACCTTTGAGCGGAAAACGGCCGGCCGTCTCTGCACTTGCCCCATCCATTAATAAACGGTCCATTAAAACTGATTTAAGATTTGTTTACGTTCTAAATGACCTAATCGTATTCCATTCATCTTTTTCCTGTGTAAATGTATTGGTCATATTTCGGGCTAGACTTCAATTAATTTATACGTGATTTATCTCTTCCTACTTTTCATATGTAGAACGTAATGATTTTATCTTTAAATATAAACACTTAATATACGTGTAATCGACCGATGTCTGAACATTTTGGAGGGAAAAATATTGGGATTTTTTAAAATCGGACTAGTCTGATTGTTCTCGCTAACAACAGACTTAAATTTTAGGAAGAAGAGTGTACTCACGAAACGAAGGGTCCCATCGATTCCGATCGGCGCAGACATTTATGATAAATAAATGTTTATTCTCTAGTCATGTCCATGCTACTCGCGACTCTGAGAACAGGAGTAAGTTTAAGGGTTTATTTTGTTTATTTCTTAAATGTCAACATTATCAACATAATGAATTATTTGGATAAGACCAAATCGTAGGCTGAAAGTTTCCCGGTTAGCAACAACCTCAAGCTGTAGTTACGTAAGCGTACGTAAACCTCACGTGCCTCTGCCCGCATAACTCCATCTAAATGCAAATTTATCATAAAGCCGTGGATGGCAACCAATGTAACCAATATCATATAAGACGGCAGGTACATGTACGTATTATTTCTGCAGTGGTGGTTTATTCACGTTTATACGGTCGGATATAATTACATCTCGACAAGCGCCTTTTGTTTCGTTTTATAATCAACCGCTGTACAATTAATTACGGACATACTCCTAGTTTAGATTATGTTACACATAATTATGCAGCATTCAATTTAATCATTAGTTCTTTTCTAGTTATGCAGATGCTAATTTGGATCTGATTTTGAATTAAATATCCTATAACTCCAAAGATCAACGGCCGCAATAGGGCAAGCTTCGTTACTGTGGCGTCGAAAAAGTTACTCCTAACCGAATATTTACCTCCAAGGATATAACAAAATTAAATACTGGTTGTCTGTAAAGTCGGTTTAGATAATTTGACATGATAACATCATAAGAAAACATTGATGAAAAACTGCATACTTTTATGAATTGACACGGGGATACCTAGTGTGGGGTTGAGAATGAGTTATTAAAAAAAAGTTAGACGTTATCGTCAAAAATGATTTTATTGCTTAAAACAGAAAGATTATTAAGTAATTTGGTTTACTTTTCTTTTATTTCAAAGGTGATTTAATAGAAATAGTTTTTAGGCCTGAAGCAGATCTATTTAGTTGTTCGAAGATCAACAGCCCTTTGTAATTGTTGATGTGAACGAACTTTACTGATCTGATCGATTCTCAGTTGAATATCCTTCAATTATATTAAATTAAAGGTAACTTATCCGATATTTTAACTCACCACCAAAGGACATTAGACAAATCGTTATTCTTTTTTTACATTCTATTTTAGTTAATACTTGATTACAATTTACAATCATTGTTTGAAATCATTGAATAGTCCCAGTAAAATTCTTGGAGGTTATTTGAGTTGGAGGTGTTTTATATTTTGCTTGAATTTGATAATTTAACGTTAATTTTTAAAAAGTTCCAAGACATACAGTATATAACTTGCTGTGAAATGAATCATACGATAAATTTATTTTTTCGTTATTGGAAAATGTCAAAAATATATTCTCGAGAAATATTAAAAGCATTTTGTATTGAAATTAAGCTTGTTTACTTTAACTTAAGTTGCAGTTTTGTTATACTCATAAAAAGAATAATACTTAAATACTCGGGAAGTCTGGAATGATTTCAAGATATGCGACATTTCAACCCATTAAATTCTCTTCGGCAATCATTCGACATTTATGAGATGACACCCAGGATGAATGGAGCAATAAACTCGACTCGAACAATGATCTCTTAGACATTTTCTAGACGAATAATATTTTCTCTACAAAAGTTGTCTACTTTTGCAAACAAACAAGCTAAAGAATAAAGCAAACTTTGAATCTCTGATTTATTTACATACATGTATCCCCAATTGACATCACAACTAACGCGTCAGTCTTCCACCTACACAACTACAAAGTCACCAAGTACCTATGTAACATTTACTATAATAAAGTCTATTTTGGGTATGACGTAACATTCTTTCCAGTATCTATTTCGAGCGACACTTAATTACGTAGTATCTCCTGAAATTAGACGAACGTTATATATAAATGGAATCGAGAAGTCAATATCATGAAATTCTGATAATCAATTTGTTATTGATAGAATTCGATGAATAGTTTTTAATGTCAGTCTTACATTAGATGATTTATGACATATTAATCGTTACAGTAATAATTCGCAAAGTGTTATTAGATTTATTAAATTATTAAATTTGTTTACTTAAAATAAAAAAAGAATCTTACTCGCAGATTGAATACAAATACTAAAATAATAATAACAATAGGCTTCTTAGTCTTTTGTTGTAATTTGTATGTATAACTATGTGTTTTTCACAGCTTTGACCGTGGAGTAGTGGTTTTACAAAAGGTAATTTCGTAAATGTTTTATACTATACAGCGTTTTACACTCTTTTATAACTGTTTCCTTTTTGTCTTGTAGTCTCATGTCTGGTGGAGGAAAAATTATACAAATATATTGTAGGAGAATTAGGTCTATAAAATATGCCAAGTGGAAAGTTTTTCCATCCAGTATACTCAGTAAAAAATGTTTATCATCGATCTCACAGAGACACATTGATAGAATTGTTGATAGACACAAGTGACTTTAAAGTGATAGACACAAGAATACTTCAGATATACGAGTACTTTCAAAAATCTGTACTGACTTTTTTCTTGACCAGCAACGCATCAGTCGTTCCCCTAAATGTTGCTAATGTCTATGGCTGACGGTGATAACTTACTATGATGGTTACATGAAAAAATCACATTTCGTACGTGTACGGTGTTTGTCCGCGATGGACTCCTAAACTACTTAACCGATATTAATCAAATTTTACACTAGTGTGCAGTTTGATTCAACTTAAAAGACAGGATAGCTTACATCTCAATTTATAGTCGCAATATTATTTTATTGCAAATTATTTGCTTAATATCTTTCAAAGGATTAGTTTCATAAGATTTTAACAAATGGCGGTGTAAGGTAATTAGTCGGCGTAATTGAGTATGTAAACGTTAGTTACAGTAACGCGTGACCAGGTCTGCTAGTAAATAATATGTTTTTCAGCGAGCATCATGGTGCTGTATATTCGTTCCGCCAATAAATAAGCGAACGAAGGTCGAGGCTTCACATTTCTCATTCACCTTGACCATCAACGACAGTATTGTTTTTTCTTCGAGTTTCGCGAACGGCTTTCAGTGAGTCACGCTTCATAGTTCCACGGAGCGCCCGTGAAACAGTATGTCTTAATCATTTGGACGATGTATTTCAATAATGAATCCCTAAGATCTCGCAATCGTATTTCCTTGAATAAAATTAATATATCAATACGAAAGGATTCCGTTCATCTTTATTTATGTAATTTCTCGATAGACGATGTTGTTTTGTTTAGTTATCTGTTTGTTATTTGTCATCACAAGATTCTTATAAAATGCGATGAACGTAGTTGAAGATCGTAAAAAAATTGATTCCTAAAGCCTATTCACACGGACGTCAACCACAAATTAGCGGCAAAGTAGTATATGATTACGAGTCATTATCTCGTTGTTTTTTTTTTTTTTTTTAATCATAATTAAAGGGCTTGGTCGCTAAAGCGATTACGAGTCATTATCTCGTTGTTGCTACGTGTTTGCGTTGTGGCTAGTGTTTGAAGTGAAAGCTTTATAGTTATCGATTTATGTTACGTTACGTTACGACGTTGCGATGTGTGTTTTGACGTACACGGAAAAACATGAACTGTACTTTCATAAATTTATCGTCCACATACTTGTCTTTGTGGTGAGTTATGGTACACGTACCTTATTTAAACTAATGCTCAAATTTCATACTCGTAGAATCCTGTAGAGTACAACACTAGTAGCAAAAATAGCCCCACAACACATCCAACGAACAAAAAATACACTAAGGACACAAGACACACGTGTGAATAAGCATTGAGATTGATATAAAATTAAGACCTTGTATTAAATCGTATTTGCCTGCCATAAAGTTTAGAATTCGTAGTTTATTTTAATTTTTATAGCGAAATTTATGTGTCTAAGTATTTTAGCATTCGATTTAATTGCGCCTTGCGTACATTATAATAATAGTTCGCAGCATAGACTTTGTAGGTAGCGTGAAACATTTGAAAATAATGCGTCGTATTTCAAAGTTATGATTATGGTGACACAGTTATTAAATGTTTTTTTTTGTTATAATAACTAGGTAATCGGAACATGGACTACATGAAGATAAATGGTACCACCGCCTACAGATATGACAGACACGTCAGGAAAGGTGAAATTCGATACCAATGAAATGTACAAAATTATATAAATCATCAATTTATCAATTAATATCGTCACTTCTGATACTAATGTGTAATCATTTAATACTCTTGTTCAACTCAATAATAGCTCAATACTGAGGGGCGGGTCTGTCCTCATCACTGAGGTGGCCTTTTTTTTCTCTCGGGGGAGAAATCTTCACAAGACACCCGTTGCGGATTATGTGTTTATGTTACTTAATCAGTTTGTCATCGCTATACATTAAAGTATTAACGTATAGTGAGTAAATTTAGTATCGAAAGTAACGTAAAATTTTAGTACCATTCCTATCGATATTGTAACTAGTTTCCGAAGTGAACTAACGATGTATTATCTATCAAATATATAGATAATTTAAATAGCTAGACTAAAAGGGAAGCGTATTTAGACTAGATATAGAATAAATGCTTCAACACAGTTCAATTACCTTCAGTCAAATAAGACTGACCTGGCGAACTTACCTTGTATCCTGAGAAGGAGAGATTAAATAGAACTCAGAGATAAATGAACTTTTCTCTTAATGCCTGTAATTTTGTTACATACTTTACCGCTTTAATAAAGTTGGTTTTTTAAATTTATACATCAACTCATGTAGTTTTTCAGAGCTAAATTATTCGGTACGTGTATCATCTACGTGCTATCAAATTTTTTGCGTTTGTAATTATTGGGAAAATAATAAATAGTGTCAATAAATCAACTCAAAACTACTTAATAACAAAAGGTATATTTGCAATGTTTCAATTACACACTCTTACTGCATTACGAATTTCATATAGGTATTGGCTATCACGTCAGACCGTTGTTCGAAGGGTCCTGGCTTCGATTCCCAGCAAGGCCGAAATTTGAATGATGAGTTTGAGTTTCTGTTCCTGCTGTGGGTATGTAATTGTCTTTTTGTGTTATCCATGGCATGGCACTCTCGATACG
>DWJN01004399.1:0-12449 GCA_018248895.1 Carystus phorcus
TGACAACACAAACATAGTGAGAAGACTGAAAAGGACGAAACCTTTTGAGTTAAGTTAAGTGAACAATTAGTGTAATAATAATATAGTGTATGTATGTGCATTATCCGTAAAGAACACAATAACAAAGTGTCTTCGCCTTAATAGAGACTAGAAAAGTGTTAATGGACACATTCTTACTTTATTTTACCGTAGTCATTTAGGTTAAATTGATATTACATATTAGTCTCTAGACTAGATTGTAATTCATACGATGTGTCCTTACACAAGGGTGCATCTTCACAAAAAAAAAATCAAAAAGCGTAGTCGGTGCACTAAGCGAATATTTTGGAAATCTGTGATGATAAAGGTTCATATACTAAAAATTTTTTTGTTCGAATTTTAGCATCTTAAGTCCGCTTTCCGAAAACATAGAAAGTCTGTGGTGAAAAGATTTGCGTAGTCCTTTCGCTCCCAAATCCACTAACACCGTTATGTATATAAGAGCTCACTTCGTAGATTTTGCATAAATATGCGCTCCAAGATGCGACCTCCGGTTCTAAGAGGTCCCACAAACGAAGTAAAGTGATTATCCTTTCAAAGACGGTCGCAGCAGACATGCAAATACGGTTTTTAATCCTAATTACAGCGGTGGCGTACGGCGGAATGGTCAATGTCCTCAAGATTTATGAATAACTAGTAGTCTAAGAATTTAATATTACCTTGATATATTTGTTGATTTTTTTTTGGTACATTCTTATTAATACTCAGCTTCGATGTGTCGTAGCATTGTTATATATGTAGCCTGTAGCCTTCCTCGATAAACTATGTAACACTAAAAGTTTCAAATCGAACCCGTAAATCTTATTATTAGTGCATTCAACCAAATAAAAAAACTCTTCAGCTTTTTAATATTAAAATACTTTTACTACGTTTCGGTCGCGTTATAGTCCTTAAATAAATACAAAGGTCGTTACGATTTTTTTTATTTTTATATCCTTTTTAATACCTCTCAGAATATATGTACACAGTATCATGATAATCGGTTGAGTTTTAAAAGCGTAACTAACAAACTTACATTCAGATATATAAGGATAGACTAGCTTTACATGGCGCGTGTTGGTGCGCCTATTTGAAAAATTAAAGAAAAGTTAGCATACCTATTAAAGATGTATCCGATTGATCAGCAAAAACTGTAACTCATCAACCATGTGTCCAAACGATATAATTTTGGTATCAAAACCTTTGGTAAAATGCTTAGACGTTGCTAAAAACATCAGCGTTCTCTTACCTACTATTTCAGAGTAGGTACATAAAGTTTAATAAGAAACTGTTTAGGAAGTCTGCCGGTTTCTTTAACTGTCTTGACCAAAGTCACCTACTTCCTAAACTGTTTCCCTCATCAATTTATTTTATAAAGGTTTTCATGCATTAAAACAAAATATGTTTACACTATTATGATCCTTAAATTGTACGAAATACGTGTCGTAATAGGGTGAAGAATTGATGATGATTGCTACTTCGCTATATAGTACAGGGAAGGCAATTGAAGAGTCACATTGCAAAACCCGTCAGGGTACTAATTACTCTTTGAAATGTTAGAAGCAATTTGCAAGTAACAAGGGGTGGTATGGGGTATCTCGGTATCTTTATGCGATTGTCTTATCTTCAATCCTTTAATGGTCCACTATTGAGTACGGGTCTTTTCTCATCACTGAGGAAGTCTGAGGTATTCCACTACGCTGCTACAGTGGGGATACGTGGAGAGGCTAATGGCCAAATGTTGAAAGTTTTTAAGCCGTCCGAAGGTTTCCGACATGGCTTGACGACTGCTATCTGCGATAACAAGTATCGACAGCTTAAGGTGCTCTCCGAAGCACGGATACGCTCAAGAAATTTTTGCCACTAGCGTTCATCTATCCAGGTACCGACCACGCCCGCAGTTGCTTAACTCTATTGATAGTTTAGAATCGAAGCGAACCGCCTTTTTAAAAGATTTTTATAATGGGTCTTTTCCACTATGCAGACGTGCTGTTATACATATAATCGCTTTGTCAAAGGAGAAAAGAGAAAGCTTTTGAATAAAATAAGGATCAGCCGATATAATTTTATAATAAACCCAGCAGACGTTGTTCTGCAACATAATATAGCCTAGCAGAGGCCACGCATTGTTATGACTAAGGTTCACTCAATTTTGTCAATTAACTAGCATACACCGCCATCTGTTAGAATCTTATGGAACTAATTCTCTGTGAGATATTTAACAAAAAATAATATTGAAACTATAAATTGACATGTCAGCTATCCTATCTTTTAAGTTGGATCAAACTGGACACGGTGTACTAAATTTGATTAAAATCGGTTAAGGTTTAGGAGTCCATCGCGGACAAACACCGCGACACGTACTTTACATATATTAAAAATATCCTAGATATTAAAAAAAACACTAGTTTCAATAAATACAGTATTTTATTTTAATTTAATTTCATTAAACTTCAATATATTCAATAATTTCATAAAGATTTAATGGAACATCGTATTTGAAAACTGTGAAAGGTGTTCACACTCGAACCCTCCTATTACGCGGTTTAGAAACCCTTTCGTTGCGGTTGTTGACGTACTTACGAGAACGGCTTAATTTATACTGACGTGGAAATCGTTCGATACGGTTATTGTGGGCCAACGTATTTCATAGAGGATTATACCTTTATACGACTTACCGCTTCTTCATCAGTCGTGAAATGTTTTGACGTGTTTGCAGTTTTGGAAAACTAGTATACGGAGTAACTTTACTACGTACTATTTAGTAACACTGGGTTCCGACATGTTGCAGATCTCTTTGCTATTAGCTTTTATTCTAACCATACATAACTTTTTGTAACTAATGCGTCGAAGATTTACTGAACTTGAAATAGTTTCTTTGCACACGATGAGGACCACTTTCGGATGTATCAAATTGTGCAGTCGAGAGTGGTATCCGCCATGTGCACCACATAACATTACATTGAAGTGTCTCAAAGGGGCCTCTAGTGCCTCTACGTGTTGAAACTGTGTGCCCACGCAAGCCTTCCAAAAATATTAATAATAATATACTATTATTATATTATTGTGTTTTATAAAATATGTGTAATGTTACTTTGTTGTTTGTAGTAGTTTTTGCCTTACGTTATGTGAGCTTTAAGTTCCTAAGACGAAATAAATAATTTAACTTAAACTTTGACTTAGATAATAATGTGCAAGCTATAGCAGCTGTTCTCTACCAATCATCACTGGAGCAACGTGGTGGAGTATGCTCTAGACCTCCTCAGCGATGAGGAGAAATCCGTGCTCAGTAGTGGGATATTAATGGGTTGAAGGCAAGCTGTAGAAGAGTACGTGAAATATTTACGCCACAAATTGTGGTGATTTGTTCAAACAATAAAGGCATTTGTCTTTAACATATTTAATTTTATTATCATTTTAAAAAAATATGCGTTATCATGAGATTATATTTGATAATATACGGAGGCTTTCTAAAACACTAAACGGCCGGTCTCTGAAAGGCTGATCGACGAAAAAATTAAGAAATTCACTTGTAAAATCTATTGTCAAACGTCAATTAGGTTGCAGAAAGCATGATTATTCAGAAATTATTCGCTATTCAACGTTTCAGAAACTCAAATTGACTTCATAGACCTTTTACGTTAATATGCGTGTTATATGAACGAAATTTTGACAAGCCTTTCAGAAACCGGGGGTAAATGAACCGAACCGAAGTCGAGATAGGTAATTTAATAAATTGTAATCCTGCAAAATGGTAGTGTCTTGAGCTAATTAATGTTTCAAGTCATATTTTGTTATACGAAAACTTCTTAAAAAAAACTTTGAGGAAATCCTAATGAAGAATGATGGAAGTAAAAATTTTCAGTTGTTCTTCAGGTTCGTGTTGAGATTTTAATTATAGCGGGTACTCACGATCTCTGTATTCTTTTACCGATATTTCGACCCAGTTACATGGATCATGGTCACGTTCGTGTTTCGAATGATTATTTAGATTTGTGACGGACGATCTTATATTACTATCTAGATCTAAGAGTACTTTTTAAAATTCTATAGTCCGTATAAGAGAGATCCGCTCCCTCTCTATTGCAATACCCTAATAAAGGGTTCATAAGTGCTACATAAAATAATAGTATTTTTAACCACCTTTGTAACATTTACCGCCAGTTTCTGAAAGGCTTGTCAAAATTTTGTTCATATAACACGTATGTTAACGTGAAAGTTCTATGAAGTCAATTCGAGTTTCTGAAACGTTGATTAGCGAATAATTTCTGAATAATCATGCTTTCTGCAACCCTGTTGACGTTTGACAATAGATTTGACAGTGAATTTCTTAATTTTTTCGTTGATTAACCTTTCAGAAACCAGCCATTAGACGCAATAAAACCATTGAGTATTGAGTAAGATCGATTGTCAGTCGGCGGATATTATTTTTATGACTAACCGACAAACCTGTGTCACCTTATAGTACACAGTTACCTGTATATGTTTACGGAATATGGCCATCAGTAAAATAAGAGTTGTCAGCGATGAGTAAATGAAATAAAACTTATTTATTCCAAGTTCATTTTTACAAATACTTCTCGAAACTCACGTTACACCACAAATTCCGACGTTGAATTGTCTTGTCAGTGAAGAGGCAAGCAACTCAAAAGGAGTGTTTTTATACACAGACATTTATTTACATAAATAAATTAAAAAACGAGCAGTATCCGATTACATATAAATTATAAAAAATGCTTGTTGTGTCTCACTCGACATAAATAAGTATAGTGTGTCGTGGATTTTTTGTACATATTTATAACAGCTACAATTTATGAGGACAGAGCGTACGCAAAATAAGTAACTATTCTGGTTGATTTTTGTCATCTTGTGTCCGAAAAACCCAAATATCTTACGCAACCCTACTTTTTCTAAAATAAAATATAGCCTATGTTACTCGTAGATAATGTAGCCTTCGAATTGTGAAAGTGTACTTAAAATCACTGCAGTAGTTTTTGAGCCTATTCATTACAAACAAACATACGGTCAAAGTTTTCCTTTTTACAATATTAGTGCAAGATATACAATAATTCGGTATGGAATAATACTTAATTTATAATTACAATGTTAAGTAGCTTTACGTCTACAAATATCTCATGAATTTCTTATCACTATAAAATTTAATATCATAAATCGCTTCCCAAGCCCGTTGGGACGAGAACATTTTCTTGTGAGCAAACCACAATTTACTACAAGACTCCTTCGTCTAACTAAAACCCTTAATGACGTGTCTCCAAAGTTCCTTCCCTTATTAATCCTTTCCATTTACCGTATCTTTACGTCGTTAATTCTATTAAGTGGCTATTAAGTGCCTCAGAGGTTACGATATCCTTTTTACGCCTATATATAATTAACCTTGGTGCCAGACTGACATGAATGAATATAAAGCTGTGACTTTGTATGGACAAAATGATGAAGCTATGAAATATCGTTGGCAGCGAAGCTTATACTATAACTATTTATCGGAATTAAAAACAATGCTATTCGTTTAGTTAAGGCGGTACAAAAATCAAACTTACTTCAATTAATTTATGATTTATTTATTACAGAGTGTGATATTAGGATTCAGGACGAAAGAGTGGAACAGGTGAATCAATTGTTTTCCCCTCCTTCTTCCTTCTTGGCCAGCAACGCGTTGGTGACACCCCTGGTGTTTCTAATGTCCATGAGCGACGTTGGTCACTTACCATCAGGTGACCCGTCTGCTCGTTTGCCGGCTTACGGCATAAAAAAAAACTTGGGTTCATTGTTTACAAAAGATGGGAAGTGTGAAAGTGATATTGAAAAGAGAATGAATGCTGGAAATATGGTGAACGACGCATTGCATACCTTTATGAACAGTCAGAAGGTGTCTAAAACGCCCGATTGGAGACATGGAGAAGAATTGGTACCGACGTTAATGTATGGTAGTGTATGTAGTTAAGAAATGTAGGGGTTTATGGAAGGTATACATATCATCTTATATGTATATAAAATTTCCATATCACAATGTTAGTTACCGTATTCCTCCAAAACGGTTGTCCGATTCTCATGAAATTTTGTGTGCATATTGGGTAGGTCTCAAAATCGGTCAACATCTATTTTTCATACCCCTGAATGTTAAAAGAGGTCCACCCTTTAATTTTTTTATGGCAAAACAACCTTTGCTGTGTCAGCTAGTACATAAATATAACTATAAATAAATACCATAATCAAATTTATCTAGTTTTTGTAAATTAGAATCCATTTGTTTCCTATAAAGGGTTAACTAAAGTAATGTAAACATGAAGTATTACTTATCAGGATCACCATAGTAACTTGTAGTATGTGCAGTACTATGCCATGATCCATCTAAACATATAGTATAATTTCATTTATTTCATTACGATAGCCTGTAATTATGCATTTAACTATTACAAAACTGTGTAATGGTTTGCTCAAACAGACGTTCCGAAAACTTTGAACCCTGAAACACCTCAATAAAATATTAGGAACCGGAGAATAGCATATAAATGTCACCAAAACCCTCATTTGTATTCTATTTCTACGATAATCTATCAAGAGCCAGGTTATTACATAAACAGTGTTCAAATCTCATGTAATCTTTTGAAGTATATTTAGATTATATAACTAGTAATCTGATGGATGTTTTGATTGGATTGATCACGTTTACGAAGATAATAGGGATACCTGTTTATATTTTGGGTCGTTTTCAGGCGGCTTACAATACATACCCAAATCCTACGCTGGTGGATCAGAGTATCGTTAGCAGATTAGAATACAAGTGGTTTTTGCCGTTTCTTCTTCTCGATGTTAAAGCACCTTTCCGAAACGATGATTATTAGGAATTAATCCTGGTATAGCCACCAGCTACTCTTTTGAAGGTGAAGATACGAATAACTTAATTATTTGAAAATAAGAAGGTTCCTTTTCGGTGTGACAAGAAGCAGCGGCGAATGTATTCAACTGACATTTCTTTCCAAATATTTTCATTATCTTCTATTTTCAAATTTCGACCATAGAGCAGTTCAATACTAGCTTTGCCACTGCTTTGTGATAAGAACAAGATTTATTTATATCGAAAGATATTTTAAGTCTGTTATCGTGCACAGTGGTAGTATCAAAAAATTACGTAAAGTGTATTGAAAAAATACCTACATGGGTAAATGATTTGTTAGGTTAGAAATTGAAACCGGCCCGCTTGGTGGTAGAATGTTTAAGGATTATATAGTTGAAGGTTTCAATATTAAAAACAACAAAGAATTACTACAATATTATAGAAGATAATTAGAAATACAGAAATGAAATTTAACTTAAGAATAATGAAAATTATAATAAAAAGGATTCATTAGGTTGAACAAATTAATATCAGAGCAATGCCTGATACTAATGACTACTTCAAAGGTTGAGGCAGAAGTGGTCTCGTCCGATTGAATGGTACTCCCGACGTTTTAGCCCCCTTATTTTCCATAAATATTATTTTACCTACAATCCATCCATTTCTTCTTTGGTTGTACTAACCCTTTTGTCCATTCACATTTATAAAAGTTCTTCTCATATGCGTTTCCTCTCGCCACTCTCATATATCCTTACCACCAAATTAGTTTCCCTTTCAGTTTGTCTGTTATTTGTTCAACTTTCAGACTTTATCTAATATATTCATAAAAAATTACAACAACAATTTATACATTTTTCATTTATTTATTTAGACTATCCTTAAACTAGTTTAATTTTAAGAGACCTCTAGAGGTAACCAGGTTGAACTTAATGCCCAATGGCCTGTCCCAGTTGACCCTAGATGATGGTGAAAAAGTGAGGTAGCCAAAGAACTAAATAAGAAAAAAAACTTAAAATATACTCACTTATATAAATGAATCAATTATATATATAAATAAATATACCAATAAACTCCATTGAATGAATTATATTCATTGTTAATTTACAATTGATTTCGAGAACGACTCAGATACACCGAAAAATCCGTTATTTGTGAAAAAAGCTTCCATAATTTCATAAAATTTTAATTGGAGATGACAGCGTGACGAACTGGAAATAGCGTGAAGTACAACCACAAGATGAATCTCGTCCAATTTGTATTCAAATAAAGGTATCCGACCCTTTGACAGCCGGCTCGGAGAATTAGCAAGATGGCCCCTATCCGGGCTTATCCTTTCAAAGTGACTTTCATAGATATTTATTAGGGACGGTTCGGATAGTTCTGGTAGAATATAAATTCTTAAACGGGTTTCGTGTTCGTAAGAAATTCATTTACATAAATTCGTTTTCGAGGCATCTGTTATAAGGCTCATCTGCGGTAAATAATTATTCGGGAGTTTTTTTGGTTACTTTGATAAAAATTTGTAACAAAATGAAATACAATCAGAATACTAAGATACTGCCTTCGCTAGCAATTATTATGTCGAGAAATTTTGGAATTAATTTAAACACTAAAAATGTACACATAAGGTTGAAGTAACCTGATTATTATTAAATTTTCAAAAAACGTTCGTTTACTTTAGTACACGTGATCGTACTGTTATCTTTTACTTACATAAGATATTGTCTAAAATGCCACCTGATAGTAAGTATTGATGTTACCTTGGATTATAAACCTTCAAAGTCACAAGATGCCTATTCAGTCGTGTTAACATCGACATTATCATCAAAGAAGAACCAGTGTTCTTCTGAGTGCGTCAATACGCATCTGTATTATTCATATGATAAACGCAAAGTCGCAAAGTCGTTTTTGCCTAACGCTCCTAGAGTCAGTTTACCTCGATGGCGCTTTGGAGCGAAACACGTGGTTGATGGTGGTATATACTTGTATTTATTGTCACTATTCCTTTGTAAGAGAATAGGAGTTGCTACGCTTGTCTAAGAGTATATTCCATCATATATTTTGCTCAGGGATTGTTGCAAAGTAGACTAATAATAACTTTATTCATACATTACAATTTATTACCTGCTAGTGTTGATATTACATTGAAAATTAAAATAATATGCTCCGAGCACATCTTTAGTATATGGATTGTGGTTACGGCTGAACAGTCACACATAGAGAGTACTTATATAAATTAAAAATACACTCAATTCACTCTGAATATTATTAGTAATTCAAAAACTTTAACATACCTAATTGAAACCTCTCGAATTTGAATATACTTCACTAACAGAAACCTCAATCTGAAATATTAAACGTTTGAAAAATACTCGACAATTTTATAATAAATTGATCCTGAGGCGATGAACTCGTCTCGTAAGTTTTATAATTTCTAAGTAAATGTTCTACGCAGAAAACGGTATATCAAATTTCATGTAAAACAAGAACACGAAAGGTATGACGTGTACAAATGGTACTATCGTCAGCGAACTTACTCGAAAAACAAACGAAACTTTAGCTGTAAGTAAATTTGATACGCTCCGTCCCGTGAGTAATTGACGAACGCAATATAACACGGTGACAAGTGTGGACGGTAAATCGTTTTACACACTCGTAAACCCGAACTAAGTTTCTTTGAGTCAAAGAAAGCATACAATAAAAATATCACATCACAAACACCCGTAAACCGATAAAAAACATTTATCTCTTACATAATGTTGCTTGAGTCAGCCGTCAAACGACTCATCGTGTTCCGGCCCGGGCCTTAGAGCTAGTACGGTTTTTTATTCTTTTTCCTTGCTACTTCTTGCTTGAGTCGGCTTTTCATGTTCCAGCTTGGGCCTTGAGTGCCTTTTATCCTTTCTTGGAACGCATCGGTGATGCCTTTTGTGTTATTGGTCTTGTCAATCATTGTCAACAATTACCTCAAGATTATTTTTGCCACGCACGTAAATTATTGTGGAATGTGCTATCTTTTCAAGTGTTCTTGGAATTCAAATTACCTTTCCAGACTCGCGTTACCTAGGTGAATCCTCTGGAGATGCTTATGTCTACAAATGAATTACCACTTACCAACATACGGCCCATGCTTATTTGTCAACCAATGACTTCATAATATCATTGTGGTGGAACATATCATAACATCATTGAATTCCTCCTTAACGTTTGTATCGATTCTGATGATTTTTTGTGTATTATCAAGTAGATTCGAGAATGACTTGGAGTACAATATGATCCGATTGAAAAGGTTTCTTTTTTCAATTCACTTAATTATTTGTCTTTGTTGTACGGGAATCAAACTCGGTATACAGATTCAATATAAAAAGTCGATTGGATTATAGCATATGTTGTGCGATACCGTCTGCCAGATCCCTAAAAGCCATATAAAAACCTAAGCTAATAAAAACTAAACAAAAATCTGACTGGAAATTTTAGAGGTCTAGAAGTGTACTGAATTATATATCTTTAAGTCCAAGGTTTTTAAATATACGAGCAAAAATTCAGGCAATTTTTCTGCAAGAGTCACTGGTTAAGTCACGTAGCCCTATAAAACTCTGAAAACCAACGCAGCGTAACGTAACGCGGTCGTATATCAACAAGATAATTCCGCTATGATTAAATGACGTAGGATCGCCAAATAAACTGTTTTACCACGAAAGTTGCGCTATCAGCCCGTTGTTGAATACATTTTGGAAACAATTGCGTATTGCGGAGATCGTATCGCTTGTTTTGGATGGGGCCTGAGAGTATTCGTTTCAGTCGCGATAAATATTGTATTTGCGTTAGAAAATCCCTATCAAAAGCGATATATTTTGTGAGGACGCAGTTTCATCTTAAGCCTTTTAGAAGATGCGCAGTAATAAAAGAGTCTTCAGAAAATATTCTTCAAGGCTTCATTCCAAAACAGTAGCACAAGGAAAATATTTCTTTTACCAGTATCATTTGATTACCTAAATCAGTTTATTGTGATTTATGAAACACCAAAGCTTACGTCTATAATTATACCAGCTTTTGCTCATGACTAATAACTAGAATAGATTGGTAAACATATTTAACCATTAATATTATTCGAGTTTACTGAATTTGATACCTACGCCCAAACCTGTCTATTAGCAACTCTCCCCTTGGAACAAGACATCTTTCGGCTTAAAAAGCCTCTGTGTGTATCCAGATATTCGTTCTGCCGTTCAGCCAGTGTGATTGGGCAAAACACATTCATCCAAACTTTCGGATTTCTAATGAATATCACTAAAATAAATAAAATAAGGTATTTTATTTCCGCTTGGAAATCTCGATGGGCTATATGCTTGTTAACCTTATTTGCTTGCAATTCTAGATGCAGTATATATTTAAAAATACTTTACTTATTTACTTAAACTAAACCGAAAAACTTACTAGCAAGAAAGTTAGACATTAAATCACCAAAATAAATAGAACCCAGATCAAATTGCGGGAGCGGTTCAAGTCTCAAGTGGTTTCAACTATTTTCCCTATTAAACTAACTCTGCGTCCTATGGGAGAGGATACGACAAATTTATGCCTCCTAAAAGTTAACGATATCAAATTAAGATAGAAATACTTTTAAATTAACCTCAAGGAAGTCGCAAACTAATTTGTTTTACGGATGTTTTCAGCTTTACATTCACATGAAGGAATTGTTGACTGTTATTATAAAGTGGTAGAAAACCCCTACCTTACTTAAGTATAAATGAATAAACAAATGTCTATCTTCAAATCTAAGAATTATATTTCGTAAAATAAAGCGATAGGTATAATGTCTAAAAGTTATAAATTTTAGGACAGAATAATTATTATAAGCAGCGATGGAAAATTGAAGAGACAAACTACTTAAACTTTGAAGGCGGAAATTTTAAGTGGCTTAAGATACAGAATTAAGAAATGTTAAGGGTTAAGAGTCCTTTTAAGGAAGATCCTAAACAATTAAGAAACTGTAATTTACTTCTGCTTTCGTAGCAGTACTTAGCGCTGTAATGGCTGTATTTATTGCTCTTTCACTATCAAGCCAAGTATTAATTACGGGTACCAGAATTTTTAAGAAAGAAAATTTGAATTAACAATTTGCGAGGAAGGAAAACAAAAACATTTCCCGAAAATCATAATGTTCAGCTCAAATGCTTATAAAATTATTCATAACTCGACTGTTAAAGGGAGTTATTTGATAAGTGCCAAGGTTTTGTAGGTACCAAAAGGTTAAAAGCTTTAATGCCTTAGAAAGACTTATTACAAAACGTGGACTAACTAACCGGTTTAAACTTCTATTAGACCGACTCAAATAAACCTTGGCTTAAAGTAAATATGAAAGATAAACCTATACTTGATAATCGTGGTTTAGACCTTATTTTGTAATAAAGCGCATAATGTTATTTAGCAATAACAATTAAATTTACAATTTTTATGTATCAGATTTTGTCGTGGTAGTAAATATTTATTTGTAAAAATGTGGTTACATTATTATGGAATAGTTATAAAGCCTCTCACATTTGCCATATTATGGCGTACAAATCATATTATA
>DWJN01004400.1:0-12449 GCA_018248895.1 Carystus phorcus
ATTTTTATGGTTATCAAAATAGTTCTAATATAATAATTTATATGGCAAAACAAAGTTTGCTGGATCATCTAGTATAAGATATAGATTCGCGTATTACACAGGATATCGTATTTCGGAGCGCGGATCTCGCGAGTTCAGCTTATTTTCAGCAAACGCGGAACAGACGATAATTGTCACAGTATCAAGCATAGATGGGCTATAAATCCGCCTCCACGGATTCGGATTTTGGCAGTAAAATACTTGGCAGAGACACAATACGTTGTACGGAATGCAATTTCTGTTTACTTGCATTACTGTCTCACCGATGCGAGCGAGCATTGGCGTAAACGTTATATTTTTCGAGATAGACTACCCCATTTTACTCTTTCAAATTGGGTTCATGTAATATTGGTACAAGCCAAATTTTACACTATTGCATATCATATTGTTTTATAAACATCAAATACCGATATTAGGCAATGGATATAATTCTAAAGTTGTCTATTATGAACAAGATAAGCGTAATTAGAGTACTAAATAAATTCCTCAAAGTGGTTGTTTTCGTAATGAAAATCAAATAAAAAAATAACTTTAATATAAATATCTATAATAAACAGCACTGCATAGCTTACTGCAACTAAATAAATATTTATTTATATCTGCATAATACATTTAGACTTATTCGATTTTGAAAATGATTTATCGAAAATTAAAATATATTCCAATAATAAACATTTATCTTTTAAAACTTCCATTCGACAGCATTAAAAAGAAATGATATTTTTAAAATTGGAATTCGATTTTCATGTCCAAACTGAACCGATCTATTGCGTCAACTCGCTATAAACATGTCGGGGTTGTGTATCATGTTTACGGGATAACAAAAGACATAAACACCGGCCGAGTCATGTCGGGGCGTCATACGTCGACGTATTGATACGCAGCTCGCGAACACTCGTAATATGACGTTTGATCAAATCAGTGTAGTGACTTGATCAAGTTCTATTGCATTTTAGTATTAAAAACAAATATTACGTGATTATTTTTGCATGAAGACGCCATGTTTGTTTTGTTAAAACGGTACTGTTTGTGTTACTTACTTATTTTTAATCTTTATCTATCTGTTCTACCAAGTTGATTTGTGAATTACATATAAAAACAAATTATTTTTTTTAAGTTTGGTTTAAGTAAAATTTAAGAACATCAATGTAACATAAATACCTTCTTACACCTAATGTTAGAACCATTTTGATGATGAAGTTAATCATCCTTT
Organism: Carystus phorcus; assembly: GCA_018248895.1. Lineage (NCBI taxonomy): Eukaryota > Metazoa > Arthropoda > Insecta > Lepidoptera > Hesperiidae > Carystus > Carystus phorcus. The sequence goes on from DWJN01004400.1 coordinate 1,253, forward strand.
TAAATGTAACTTACATAAATAACACGACAAGTGATTCCAGTAACTGGATTAATCTAAACGTGCCTTCGGAACGATAGAGACGCGTCTACAATTATTGTAGAGACTGCGGCTTGCGTTTGCGGCTGTTGCGATCGATGCGGCTAATGCGATATTGTAATAGATACTTCTTTTCATTTTATAGTAATGCGAAATTTATAGTAATTTGTTTTTTTTATAATGAAACGTATAGATGTATGTATATTATATTTATCTTAGTTATATTACTCAATCGAGGATTTGGGTTTACAATTTGGCTTGGTCTTAATCATTTTTATTTATATTTTACTATAATATTCATTTTAAATGAACATCACAATGCAATTTATAAGTCGTAGATTTATTAAAACCATAAGCATATTTTATAAATGTATTAAATTTTTTATAAAATCAAATTACAGGAAGTCTGAATAAAATAACTTAATGTTATAATTATTCTGTTAGAAAATCAACAAGACCCAAATCGCACGACGCTGACGTATAACGCACACCGCAGCCGCAAGCCGCAGCCGCAAGCCGCTCTCCTCGCTCCCATTACATTAGCACACAATGACGTGCAACGACAGAAAGAAAGCAATATGAACGAATTTCTAAATTGGTATACAAAGCGAACTTCGAAACGCGAAAACGTATCAGCCAATAGCGGAGCGTATGCCAAAATGCCAGGCGACACAAACAATTAGGAATGCGCTCTATTACAAATCCAGATTCGAACACGTATTTTAAATCAGAAATAGATCATATTAAATGTAACGAAGCGAAATTCAACTCGCGATATGATTTAATTGAATTTATAAATAGAGTTAAGAATTTATTAGCCGGCGTATTTATAAATTGGTCTAAATGTCACGGGAACAATGGTGTGCGGCGTCTATTTGAGATTGATGAGCGAAGAATAATCCCCCGTTGTAGGAAGGCAACTTACGCAAGATAGATCTCGCCCGAGAACGTCAGATTACAGTCCCGTATTATTTTCGGTAAACGATATGTATCTACGTCTGTTGCGAGTCGATCTACCGTTTAATAGTTTAAGCATACATATTACCGTATCACTAATCTTGACTGGCAAAGGCGATTTCTCTTACCGTTGTATTCTTTTTTACCCGCAGAATTTTAATGAAAATCGTGATTGAACCTCTAAAAGCCAAATTATAATCGCGGACTGTTAATCGCCACTAAAACGACGTCTTAAAATTCGACGGGCGCATTCATCAAAAATAAGAAAATAATTAATACTCGCTCCGAAACGAGAAACGGAACGTTTAGAACGGACGTAACAATATAACAATACGCCGCTCGCAAAACGAAACAAAACACAGAAAAATATGAATTCCGATCGAAACGGCCGGGGAAACAAAAGATGGCGGATTTTAATGAAATGAAATAAAATATAAATTCCTTTCGCAAGCGAGAATTCTTACATTTTTAATTTGCTACCGTGGAAAGGAATGGGGCTAAAAACGGTCAAATTCCAAATTCATAAGCAAGCGGGTCACTGATTGAAGCGGCAAGCCTGTGTTCGAATTACGAACAAAATATTCATTGTCGTTGTTTATTTTTGTTATTCAAATTAAACATGTTTTTTATCTATGAAATTAACGTTACGGAATCGGCGTTCTAAAAATTTTCGAACGACTATTTCTCGACTTTAAATTTATTAATGTAGTTGACTAAACGGAATAAAAACTGAAACAACATCTTCGAACGCGTTTCTGTTTTTAAATGATTCGTTACAAATTTCAAATTCGGAATGCAGCATTCATACCTACAAGTTGTAGCTAATCCGCGAATCGGTTCATAACACGTAATACCGGCGCGTTGCTCTCTTATATGTACATAAACTTTATACGTATAATATTAAAATAGGGCTGCGTCGCACGACTGCATACAAGTCGATGCATTACATAATCAGAATATTTTCTAATTATAAATATGATTATAATTATAAAATCTGATTGAGTAATTGTAACGATTAAACTAAATTGATTAATCGTATATTCATAATTATTCTTATTTAATTTAGCATGTTTAATTTTCGTTGTAAATCTATTTGATGTGTGTTCAACCTGTTCTTATTACTACTTTAGATCGTTTATTGGATTTATAATGGACGTTCTCTTGTATTTAATGGAGTGGCAACCCTACAGCAAAGCGATCCAGATGTGTTGGTAATATTGAGAAAGACCAGACCGCTCCTGCAGCCATCTTGTTTTTTTATTTATTTTCTCAAACGCTTATGAGTAAATTATGTCAGTTGAAACACTGGTTCTAATAAAAACGTCTCTATCGATATGTTGTTAATCTTTACTGAGGGTAATTATGTTTACGAATTCATAATAGTCATGACTCATAAGGGTCGAAGTCCTGATGGAGGTTAAAATCCTTTAACGAGTCGTGTTTAGTTAGAGTACTAAAACAGTCACTAAACAGTAACTTTCAGTGATCCCTCATCTAATGATTATAGCAGTTACACAATGATTATTTAACGTTAAAACACTATTGCGTTTTGAGTTTTAACTACTCCACAATTTTATGTATTTACTTTATTATACAATTTAAAGTAGTTATTATACAAAATAAGATCGAAATGATTTTATACATTTTACAACATAATTTATCTTTTATAAATATATTAACAATTGTAGCCCTTTATAAGTGTTAACAGATATTTAAGTCGTCCTATTAATTAAAATTTAAATGAATAAATTTCAGTTCAGTTTACATTTATTATCACTTAATAATTTAATAACGATAATATTATTGAATAAATAAATCTCGTGAGAATAACACTCGAATCGTTAAAGTCAATCAGATGTTACACGATCAAAGATTACACTTACTGCATAATATTTAATAAGCTTATAATTAATATTAAAATTTAAATTAGAGAACGTAAATTGTTATACATGGATTTAATAGATGTTGCAACGAAAATATAACAAGTGAAAGAACGTAGGTCGCGGGTCAAAGCGAATCGTTTAAAATGATCGATTATAGCGTTTTAATATATGAAAGCGATGCTATTAATAATAAATCCAACGTTTTCCTGTTTCTGCGTAAACACGGAGATATATAAAGGTTTATAAGCAGTCACTTTGATACGTCAACAACACGGTTGCCAAAAGCGAATTAGATATCGTATTGGGAACGTTTTCCGCGAAATAAAGCAATAGCAACAAAAAGCTCGGAGCCGATTTCAAAACATCAATTCGGGAACGGCAATAAAATCAATCATTTCTCGTAACGACTATTCGAGATATGAAATTTTTACATTTGCCCGTCTGTCCGTCAGTCTCGGTAACCGCTTGTTCGGTTTTAGCTTAAAAATAGATATTTTGAGTGCTTCCCCCGAGATAAGTTAGATGGATGCTGCGTTTTAACCAGACGGATGAATGGTTTATACTTTTTGGTGTTCCATACTTCATATTTTACTCTGTTAGTAATTACTGGGCTTAGCCGGAAATAAATTTGAAAGTGAAGGCAATTATAATGTTTGTTTTGTTTTAGTAAACGTTGAATACATCATTACGTATTTGGATCACAGTGAGCATTGGTTTCGGATACTTTACGATCATTTGTGAAGAGAAAAGTCTAATCTTTGTTTATAGATATCATCATTAATTTCAATATTGGTCGGCTTGTTGGTGACGGCAATTGTTTTATGATATCAATTTTTTTATGTAATAATGTAATTTACCACATTATAAAATATTACAGTACAAATGGCGAGTAATCTAAAAGAGCTCGCAATTATTAAAGCATAAGACCATTAGTCATTATTAAAATTATGCCATCGCTTCAACAAATCCATACGGTGACTGATCTTACGAGAAGCGGCAAGATACTCTCAAAGAGATATTTCCTACCCTCAGTTACAGAGAGGATTTAGATATTATTTGTTATTATATATCAAATCCATGTACAGACTTCACCAAACCGCATTGGAACAGCATGTTAGACTATGCTCTGGCCCTTCTCAGCAAGGAGGACTCCTGTATGCATTGGCCATTAACAAGTTGAAGGCATGTTCAAGCAGGTCTTTTAAATTGTGAAGCTAAAACAACTTAACATTGAACGGTTACTAGACGACATAGCAAATAACTCTCGCGGGTATTAAACATTCAAATGCGACATTCCAGTCACATCACGGTCCCTACACGGCGAGATATTAAACCCATCATCGATACCTCACGTCAACAACCTCAGACTTAAAAGCCCATATTAACGTCACAATGGCGGGCGTGGTCCGCGAACTAGCGGGGAATAATTATACCTCCCCCCTAGTACCATCCCGTCCCCCCCACATGCCTTCATTGAGTATTGTCTTCGAGATGTGACCCCTAACTTCGCCTTATAAAGTCTCGGTTGATTAAAAGCGTTACAAGTTAATTCAGACGACATTTATGATTTTAGAAGTAGAGGAATGTGTTCCTAAATGTCGATAAATTAAGGCTTTCTTAAAATTTGTTTAGGGTTTATTAACATTATCATGCATATTCAAATTCAAAATCATTTCTTCATTAAGGTTTTTTCAATACCCTTGTCATTTTTGATTCTATCACCGCTTCGAAAAGGTTTGACAACCTGAAAAATCTAACTTCAAGTTTAAAACTTTGTATACATGATCCTTTAGACAATTGCTGGATATAAGCCTCTTCTAATTCACGCTGACTGGTCGTGAGCCTTTTGAATACAGAAGCATTCGCTATTTTCTTCAGATCTTCAGTTCACCTGGTCGTATGATGTGTTATACTTTAAAGCTTTGTGTTAACGTTTAATCTAGAGTGTCTGAATCAGAAGTATAAGTTAATGTTACAATTATTTCAGAATTTAACAGTCATAAGACTAGTAACTCGCGATGTATACTTTCACCAATCATGTGATAATTAATTTCACCTCTGCCCTAGAAAGTACGTATGAAATCTATAATAAACCAATTTTAAAATTACAAATAACGTAATTCGTCTATCATCGATTCCATCTTCTTTTTTCAAATTTAAATTCTAATGGCTACTTGATTTTTTTTAGTGTATTAAACAGGAAAACTTGTAACACTCGTTTGATATAAACGTGTGTGGATTTAGAATAAAGGTTTGTGGGATTTATGATGATATAAAAGCTTCCGCTATAAAATATTAGAGTAAACATCTGCCATTCGTTATCATATATTCGTCGGAAACAATACTTGATCGATGAAGTTGGTTTTTGTAATACAATATATTTAAAGATTTGTATAAAAAAATAAGTAATCATGCAGTATAATCAAATTTTTGCTCAATGTACTAATCCCGCTCGGTTTTAATCAGATTTTTTTACAGTTGCTAACACATTTCTTAGTAATGTAACAGAATATAACCTTTTTTGAAATAGTTACACATAATCACTTTTGAAAATCACATACTTACATAATAAATGTATGTTTTAGAATTTGTAATATTTTGCACCACTTCCATAACAAGTCACTCTTTATCCAAATTAGAATTCTTATTTATTCTCTAACACATATGTTTAACTATGTAAGTAGTTAATTACATGTCAAACAACATGACACACTACATATAATCTCTAAAATGTAACCGATGAAATTGCAAACTGGCACCAACAGCGACAAATAGGCCCGAAACTTTGCATGTACCTCATTATTTATCGCCTAAATTTCGGCTAACTGCTCCAGCTCTTTAGAATTCATGAATAATGTCGTAAATGTACACGCGTAAGAAATCGCTGTCAATTTAATGAGTCCTTATGTCGCGGTTGACGTACGTGGAATTTTGACGCCTCATATCTCTTAGAGTTGATTAACGTACTACGAGTCTTGTATTTTATTGGCTAAATAATGGATTCTATAGTTATTACTGGAATTCTGTACCTGGAAACGGCTGTTTATGTCACAACTGAATGTTAAAACATAATTAATGTCATACTATTTCGTAAATTGCATAATAATTAAACTAATTACGTTACTTTGCGTAAAATGCTGAAGAAAATTTTAGCGGACGGATGCGTACATAAGAAAAATGTTAGTCATTAACAATTAATCTATAGGATAATTACTTCATATATTCATGTCAATTTAATGACATAATTAATTATAATAAATATAATTATAAATACATAATTAATAACTTAATAACACAGTCATTCGTCATTGAAGTACCAGGCGGCCATAGCACCGAAGAGTCTACGGGAATTCTGAACGAGATCCAATTGTTATGTGTCATTCATCGCAAAGACTACACAATGCATTCTACATATAAAATGTAACTATGATACGTGTCTACGAGAATGAGAATCATATGAGGGCAAAGGTCTAAAGAATGAATTGTAAACGGGTACAATATATTTCATATCGCTACATAGTCCATCAATCTAAGGTCTAACAAGATTAAAAAACCCTCAAGCGTCTGATAAGTCTGCTTACGAATACAATTATTATTTTTATCGTACAAAGATATGAATCTATTAAGAAACCAACACGACCCTTGTGTCAGGGGACCAGATGTGAATTGGCTAACTACTGAACCGGAGCTGTGAGTTGATCTGATAAGGTATAGTGTTGTACGACTTAGTATTAGATATAATTGTATTGGTATTTTGCACGATTCATTACGATTGGAAACTTACAAGGCATTTATACTTAGGAGATAATTTAAAGCGCTTAAAAATATCTTTGATTAAGCTATTAGATACTTATAAAAACGTCAGTTATTTTTTTTTAATCATTGTAAAGGCTGGCAATGAATGTAATAGAATTCCATGGCATTTTAAATTCGAAACCACGAATTCGTTCCGCCTTCCCGTTCAAATCAAATCAACGCGGGAGATTTTGACAAACTGTCAGTGTTGTAACCTTTTGCTACAACTTACAAACTCTTTAAATACATGTGAAATTCAACGTGTTTGTGTATTATATACATTATCAGGTTTATTTACTGAACTTAAAAAAAGATATTTGTGCTTAAACAAATATTTTGTTGCAACTTAAAAAATGCTTAAAAATTATATTTACTCAAGTCAACTAAATCAGTCTTAAAAGATAAATATTCATAGATAAATAATGAATCTGCATGGAAACTCCTATCAAAATTAACGATAGACTTATGATTTTTTTTTTAATTTTTTTGTTTGCGTCTAGACAAATTTTAGTAAGCAATAAAACCATTGTGCTGTCACGTCATTCTTAGGCGTATGAAAGGTGATAGAGAAATCGTATAGTGAATGCAAAACGCGTATTGTTACGTAACTGGCGTATTGTGTATGCGCGGGGCCGGCACGCGCTACGCAACAGGGTGGCCGGGACACATTCTTTTACGCGCGATAGTTTAAAAAATACATACGTGCGAATAGATACTCTTTTTTATTGGCATGTAAAAACCGCGTATCGATTTCCTGAATGCCAGTATAAATATTTCCAATGACATTTATATCGAATTTGAATTTGGAATTGTGAATATTTTATTTTTTACGTTTTATGTTTTGTTTCGCTTCTCCCACTGGCAATAACAGAAGCGTATGGTGTTACTAAAACATGGCAAGAATCTAAGAAAAGCTAAAGTAATTCTGCGTAAATATTTTTACAGCTTTTTGTAGTTTTATTACAACTTTTTTCAACAACCGCGCAATATAAAAAACGAACAGATTTTAGCACAAACTATTTATAGCTTAAATAAACCTATAATAATTGAATCACTTCACTCATTCTATTTTTAAGCGGTAAGAATCAAACATCGGCATAAACTAGTTTTGAGCGTCGCGGCTTCGATCAGCAAGAATCAAAGCGATAATAAAACATTTTTTCCCCGTTTCTGAGTAACAGTGGGAAACTTAATATTGTATTCTTTGGTTATAGCCGCGTTTATTGTTTCGACGGAACAAGTGTTGGCGCCATTCACAATAGCACTTAGAATTCGTGATTACTTTTGGAATTTCCGCTAAAATCTAAAACGAAATAGAACATCACAGTCTCATTATTAAAATTATATTGCTGTATATTTTATTCGAATTTCATAGGAGAAAATAACGAATGTTTATAATAAATAATTAGCTGAAATTCTCCGACAATATAGCCTGTGATTCAAAATTAATTTCATCTTAGTAGATGTTGTTGTCGATGTCTTTCCTAGTGGAAAGAGAACGTAAAGAATACTTATAGTATATATAATAACATGGAATAGGATCGGAAGATTGTTAGTAACATTGGTATAGAACAGCAAGTCATTATATTTTTGTTATAACAGATCCAATTCTAAATAGATCTCTCGTAACATACCCTTCGAGTCCCTCTTGCTGAAAGTTGTTGAGTTTTTAATTCTACTTAACCTTAGTTCTTACATGGTAACGATAGGATAAAAGAGAAGGTCCTCTGGTTAATTACCAACTTGTAAATCGGATGTAACAAGCAATCTTCCGTATCTGTCTAGGTTAGAAACTCGTTGGTGATCATTTACTACTAGCTCACTCGTTCGTAGGCTGAACGTTTGTTTCCTAGTGATATTAAAAACATTAACTGTCATTGACTGCCTTCAAAATCATCGCTTGATATTTACATCAGTTTCCCAAATATGGCACGCCATACGGATTCAAAACACGGATTCAATTTCTGAGTCATTTTAGGAAAGAACATAATAAATTGTTTATGTAAATTGAAAGATGGTATGATAGATTACAATTTATTTAAATTAAGATATGACTGCTCACGGAGCAGGGTATCAATCAATAATAATAATAGCTACAAAAATACCACCGCTCAAGATCACTGATAAATGCTCACACGTTCAATTTCCAGCTATTTCAAAATTCGAACGTCACCGAGTTTAAAAAAGGAAAAGATTCATTCTTATCTTAAGCCGTCGTTCTAAATTCAAAATGAGTGAAGCAATTGAAAAACGAAACGAAGTTCACTCCATGGGCGCGTTCCAAATATGAATTCAGATATTGTCGGATTATAACGTGTAGAGAAAAAATAAAGGAATATAATTTTTTTATCTTAAGTTTTCTTAGGGTTTTAGATATGTTTTATCATTAAGGGTTAAGAAATTCCTTTACGAGAACGTAAATATAAGGAATTTGTACAAAGATATAATAGATTTCTTTCTTGTTTAATAGATAATTGATACCAAAATATTACATCGATTTTTAATGGTTTTTTCATGCACAATATGAAAAATAATTATGAAACAACATAGTAGGTACAGGGTTTTCTGAATTAATTGAGAACATAATGTAAATGCTGTTAGATTACCAAATGAATAAATAACATGATGTTGTATTAACAAACAAAGTCGTGGTCAAATACAGTTAAAAATACTTCGTGGGAGTCAATAATAACGTATTTATATTGCAAATTTTAATGCTTTTAATCTGTAACTAGTAGGTTGAACGGGGAATATTTATAGCCGCATTTTTTCATATCTCCGACCAGAACGTCTTAACTATAACATTCAATCAAGCGTAGATTTGAATAAAATATTACCCAAACTTATAAAATCATAATGTTGGTACAGCGATAGGGTGAGCATGTTTTGGTTTTTGGTGCGGACATGTTCTTGATGGGATACAGAGGGTAAAACTAGGTATTTAAAATAACTGTTTAAAATTTACACCTTTATACACATTATTTGTTTTTTTTTAATTTTCAAAGTGGTTGTATAGTTATTATGTATATTAGTGTTCGTTTTATTTAAATGATCATTATTTCGTATACGTACCTACAACATGTCGATAATTAAAACAAGACGAAAAAGTTACTGAAAGACGTGAATGATATGATTTCTACATTTAACATACTAGTTCTAAGAGCTAGCCACCTTTAAAAATTTACATGAATATTTATGTCCAATACATATTAGCCGTCTCTTTCGCTTCAACTAATTTATCAAGGCAATGGCAAAATAAAACATAGGAAATAAAACAAGGTAAAATAGAGCATACCAACCTGCATTGGAGCAGCGTGGTGGAGTATGCTTAGCTTTGCTCAATAATAAGAAGAGAACCGTGCCCTACAGTGGGCGATTAATGGGTTGAAGCCAAAATAGAGAAAATAATATACAATATATATAATAAATCTTATAAGTCATTGCGCTTTACCATTCATGATTACGTCACATAAAATTGTAATCAAGCATTAACTAATAATACTTCACTACTTATCAATAAATAGGATTGTAGTTAAGCATTCCAACTGAAAATCGTCGATTTATGTAGATAAAAAAAACTACATTTTAAGTGGATTTTATTTAATGTGGGATTCTATTTAAGCGTTTCAGCTCAAAATCATCGACTTATATACATAAAAAAACTACACTTTAAATATTAAGTCCTACTTCGTCCAAAATCACGGTCACCCTATCCCAGCGAGTTTCGTTTCGGCAGAGATACGGTTCTATTGATTGATGGGTAACCACGCTGCGTATACATCTCGCCAACAAACAACCATTAAACGTTCACCTCTCTCCGCTCGCAACTATCTACTCACCGGGGGTCAACACAGGCTGGTCGTTCTCCATCGTATGTTGACCCCGTCTATGTTCTGACCGGTGGAGTAGAGTTAATTAAAAATGTTTAAAGATTGTGTTGCACGTCACGACCGCCCAATCTGTACAATTTCAATTTTAGATCAGTTAATTGAAATAATTTAAAGTATGTTTATTGATACTATTTGTACTAACGTTTTTAATATTCAACTGTAATTGGTACTCACGATTTTTGTATATTATATAATTACGCTAGCTGATGCTCGCGATGCATAAAAAACACTTCCAAGTCCAATTAGAAATAATTATATTTAGGCAATAGAAGTAAATTAATGAACGTAAACAATCAAGCTTCATTTTCTTTAATAATATAATGTGTCTGAAGACACTGAAGTAAATAGTGAAAAAGCTTCTACTAAGTTAATACTACATTAATGCTTACCATCAGGTGGGACTGTGTCACTGTAGTCAAGCATTACCTTATTACTACTATATACATATATTACTAGATGATCCAGCAAACTCTGTTTTGCCATATAAATTTATTATATTAAACTATTTTGATAACCATAAAAATGCTTATTGTGGGTTAACCTTAAAAGCTAGACATACGCTATCGCGGACTTTTATTTAGAACTTTTAGAGGGGAACAATATTGTAATACATGATTTTTGAGTAACTTTCACCGT
>DWJN01004401.1:0-12449 GCA_018248895.1 Carystus phorcus
ACTTACTCGGTGTTGAGGCGAGGGTCAACGACCTAAAGTGTTAAATCCTCATTAAATTGGTGAATTTGCATAATAAAGGGTAATTGCTTCGACAACATGTCAGTAACACATAAGTCTACATTTGTATTACTCGAACCTGAATAAGGAAGAACTTTTCAGTGTATTAACGTTATTGAGTTATAAAATTTTGTTAAATGCTATTTTCGGGAAGTCTAATTTTTCATCGTTGTATTGAGGGTGTTTAAATTACAAGTTATTTGTTAAAAGTAATTAGTAATTAACAAATTTGAAAGAAACTTATACATATTTTGCATTTTCGTTTCCGTGTAGAAATTCTGATTGATAGAAGAAAAGGGCTCTTAATCTATAGATAGACCTTCGTATGATTTAGTTTTGAGAAATTGTGTATTATTCATTAAACAAATAAATATTTAATTCTTAATATATATAAAGTACGTGTAATGGTGTTTTTTACGCTATGGACTCCTAAACTACTTAACCGATTTTAATCAAATTTAGTACACCATGTCCAGTTTGATCCAACTTAAAAGATAGATTAACTTACATCTCAATTTCTAGTCGCAATATTATTTAATTGCAAATTATTTGTTTATCTCACAAAGAATTAATGCCATAGAATTCTAACAGATGGCGGTGTAGAATTTTAAATTGACAAAATTGATTACCGAATTGCAAATTATTTGTTTAATCTTAGAAAGAATTAGTTCCATAATGTTGTAACAGATGGCGGTGTAAGGTAATTAATTGGCAAAATTGAGTATGTAAAGCTTAGTCACAGCAAGCGTGGTTGGTTATTTTAGGTTATATTATTGCAGAACAACGTCTGCTGGGTCAACTAGTTGATTTATAAATATTACAGTAATATTTATGTAGTAATTGTAACCGATACCGTATTCATCAATTTGGGTTATTATAGTAAGAGGGTCATAAATAACCATAATTGCGTAATCTTAAAATGTGTCGATGAACCTTTGTCAACTATCGTCTTCCTGGTCTTCGTACCTTCGTGTTATAAAACTTGCTCCACAGGTTTTAGGTCTGGTTTTTCAATTAATAATTTGTTTATTCTACATTATTGTGGAAACGCGGCCAAAAATCCGGTTAACATTTAAATTTAATTAATGTTATGAAGCTTTATACCAATAAAAAATATATTGAGGTTATATGTCTCTACATGACCATCGAATTAGACATATTCGCCTTTATTACAAAATAAGGTCTAAACCACGATTATTAAGTATAGGTTTATCTTTGATACTTCAAGCCAAGGTTTATTTTACTTGGTCTCATAGAATTTTAAACCGGTACTTTGATAGTCCACGTTTTGTAATAAGGCCGATTATGTATAAAAATAAAATATCCTAAAATTACTTTAATGACATTTATTTAACATCTACATATTTCTACTTTTTTAATTTTTTTATTCTCTTTATAGATAAATATGTACTAATGCCATATATTTTCATGTTGAAATCAAATAAAAAGCTTAATAAATTAAGAGAAGCTTATAATAGCTGAAATTATAATATACATGCAGCTAATAAAAATTGTTAAAACTTAGTAACTTAGTAAAGAGATTTACTGCTAAAAATTCCGGCGATAAAGCAAAAACTGCGCCGAAAATTATGTAGTTTCCCGCTCTATCGTTTCCCGTTTAACCGCATCACGATTCGTGAAATTCTTTTTGGGAAGTTGGTCGGTGGCCAATTAAGGCAGCAGGCGCCGACGTCCGCCTTTCTTCCGGTCTTCTACGACCGCTAAATCGCTCTCCGAAGCTGTATGTAGGCATTAACTGGCGATCTCCTGTGGGGATACATTTTTATTCCTGTCTTAATTTCTCTGCGATGCTTTTGTCCGAATGAAACATATTATCCTTTTAGTACAATTGAAAATAGTGTTACCATTCTTCGGGTTTAATTTATTGTTGCTTTGTTTTATTTCAAATGTTGCTTCATTTTTATGAACGTTAAATTGTTTATGTTATTGAAATAGAGAAGGATTAACGTCTTGAAAAAAACAAATGTTTATGTGAATATAAAATAGTTAACGAGGTATTTTATTTTCAAACGATTTAGATCTTCGATATAAAGAAGACCTTAAAGAAATTGCGTAACAAAGTAGCAATAATTAATCTCTTTCCGAAGAGGATACATTTGCATATGAACACTTCTGAGCTTATAATTCGGGTCGTATTTAAACTGTACACTACATTGTCGTTGAGACTTTATATCCATGTCGTGTAAACAAGGTCGTTGCACCAGAATGGGCTTTAAAACTGTCGTCGGCTTGTTGGTTAATTTACATCGCGTTAATGTACTAAAAGTTTTGGTGCGTGATAATGGTAAGACCTATTTGGCAGGAAAATATATCGTTACGCTCGTAACTTATCTTAAATAAGTAAGGCAACAGTTAAGGCGGTGCGCAGTGCACCATCCCGAAACTGCGTCGGGCTGAACGGCGCCGGCTACTTGGCAAAGCTCTCGGTCAACGTCCCCTACTTCCATAAAAGCCTCCACAAGCTTAAGCCAAAATTATTTCACCAAAATACATGCCAGTACCCTAACACGCATGACTTTACGATCTTCCGCTTCTCGCAGATACTCTTTTATTTTGATTCGTCCTCCAGATAAGTTCGTTGAAATTAAAGGCGCCTCCATATATTATTTTTATTTATAGTGTTATCAAATCAAGCATTGCAATTATGTTTCAGGCGACTTCTTATTTAAATACTGTCCTTGATTTTTATCGTTATTCGTTTACCCGATGATATCAGTGTTCTAACTGCCTTATGTTTATTTAGGCCTAAGTACATATCTATTTCGTAATCTTAAATTTAAGGTGTTATTCCCAAGAACGTAGCTAACGGAACAGGTTAGTGACTAACCATTGCTTCAGCATCTGTTGCTGCAAGTGTAGATATATCTACATATATGTGGGAGTTAGTCGCATTGAAATTAATAGTGTAATGTAATGGCGTCTGCATCGCAGTATATGCATCTGTCAGTGAAGTCTACGACGTTCTGAGGATTGCACCTTTACATTGATTATTTTTTTAGTACTAGTTGTGGACGTTCTAAATAAACGGAATGATTTTATATTTGGTGGTAGGTTCATGAGGTTCCCATTTTAAAATTTGAAACCAACGTGCAGAGTTTATTTTATGCAAGATTGAATTTTGTGTAGTAAATTTACGGCTTTATTTTAATTAAAGCAGAAAAATATTCTAAACATCAATCTCTTGTCTAACAGACGAAACAGATTTAGAACTGCAATGGAATCCAATTTTCAAATGTCAGCACCAATCTATTCGAATAAAATACGTCTTTTGCCGATGGAGTATATTTTTTAGCTCGACTGAAAATATTATTATTATTAAAATTCAAAAAATTTACGACATAACCGTGATATTTTATTATTATAAGGATATATAATTGATTATAGAGATGTTATAATTTAAATGTTAAACTCTACACAATTTAAATAATACTAAAAGAATAATATTTTTGTTAGGTATTGTTAAAAAATAAATAAAAAAATTGTATATCCTATTTGTATTTTGTGAATCACGTATGTGTGCGTGTGTCATTTTGAATGTGGAAGGAATGGAAGCGTGGTTAGTTAAAAAATAAACAATAGGTTTATGTTTACAGAAATATAAATTTATTATCACATTTTATAAATAGTTACCTAAATTGAAATTTCTAAGAACTTACTTCTAAAATATAAATTACATATAATAAGCTAAGCAGACACAAAAATTTCCTAGATGAGGAACATCTATGTCAGATTTGTACTTTGAATCTACATGAGGCCAAATGTTGAATAAACTTTTCTTGTTGTACAGGATTTTTAAGGTTACATATGACGCAATCTAATGAAATTCAAAACTAAATTTTAAATGTCGCATTCGTGACAAAATACCATCGTAACTTATGTACGAAACTTCCGGTTATATTTTATTGCGAGAGAGCTTAAAGTACATGGCAACGTCTACTTAAAATACTGATTCACTGAGGAAAGTGGTAGGAGGTGATTTTTGGTGCCTTTCATTATTTATCTAGTTGACTTTTTCTAGAACCCATTTTCCAGAGTAGGGAGTCTCCAGCCTCTTCACTTTAGGGCGGAATCCGTTTTCATCAGCGGTGTAATCGACCCTGTACATGAAACCGTCGGGACCGATGTATTCATAGAATCCAGATGAAGCGATTCCTTCGTCAACAGTATTTGCGTTCTTTAAAACTGCATTCTCCTTAGCGCGGATTTTGTTTTCCGTTTCAAAACTGTAAGCAATAATCAAAACATTTAAATTTCTCTTAATCGCAATACCAAAATGATGTTATTATTGAAATAGCAAATCCGTATGGTTGAGTCATAATAAGATGCACTGGCATTTGTTTAGATCGTATATATGATTTGATGCATCTAGTTCTAACGCTATATGTTATGTCTATTTAAATGTTGTAAATGAATATAAATGGTGTTGAACTCTGACCGCGGCTCATAGAAGCGTGTTGGACGAACTACATAGTTGGTCAAGGTCACAGATTTTGTGCCGTTTCGCTTTAAGTGATGTTACAGACGCCTAGGAAAGTTTATTGACTTTTGCTCTAACTTCCTACTTGTTATGTTCATGGTCACGTTTTAAATATGAAGGCGAAATATCGTTGCAAAATTATGTTGTTATTAAAAAATATTCTATAAACATTAATGAAATTCCTCGCAAATCAATTAGCATAACTGATCGCTTTATGCAAATATCAATGGTAAGCTCAGAAATCATGCAACAAGGTTGCCTTTGTTTTGCCGAGACACTAATAAATTTAAGAATAATTTATTTAATAATAATATGAATATATAATTCATTCATATTATATGCATATTATGCGTCAAATATTCATTATATATGTAAAGTATGAGTAATATCAATCATTAAAAAATATTGGATCTATCCTTTAAAACGAAGATAAATGAATGTATCATATTATGTGCTCGGTTTTTCTATATATTAAATATAAAAATTATTGCGATTAAAACCTAAAGTGAGTTAATAACAGTAACTTAACTTAGAAGAAAATTGATTATAAACGGTTCTTAATAACCAGTATTTATAACACCTAAGGAATGACGTATTAATGGTTACAGTAAGTGTTGGAAATTAACGTTTATAAAATCCTTTTTGCGACGACGAATAACCTAACTGCGACGACCTAAGTGTTATTTAGGTTTATAAAGCCAAAGTTGTTTCATGCCTAGTGGAAAGGCGAGAACATGATCAAACACAACTCATCTCATCTCATTATAACTCAAACGACAAAAGAAAATATTAATACTCACTCGAAGTCGTATTTGTCCTCATCGTAGATGTGGTTTTGTCGGATGATCTTGATACCGTTGTTCTTATAGTAACCATCCTTGTAGAAGGGTATATCTTTGGGCGGGGTGAGAACCAATTTGTACTGATCTACCGAAGCTTCGCCGACGTAAGGTTCGTAGTCATGCGAGTAAGGTCCAAAGCCGCCGTCGTAGGGATTGTCCATGTGGATATAGGGATTCGGTATGTGAATGTATTTGCCTTCATCAGTAGGGATATACCTGAAGAAAAAAGACATGATACATTTTGTTGTATAGTTACAATTTAGGCTAAATTACCTTGTACTAAATTTAAAATAATATAAAAATCATTTGCTTTCTAAATGATCTAAAGTAGATATCTATGAATATGCCAGTAATAAAAAATATTTTTAAATACTCATTGTGCAAACAGTAATCATTAAAAAAGTAATTTAAAAAGCTGCATGAGAATTTTACTTTATACATTAAATATGCTTTAGCATACATAGTTATGTGAAGTTTCAAAGACCATGTATTGAATGGAAAAAATATTATCAATGAATGCAATGAAGATTGTATTATTTATATTAATTAAAATCACCGGAGCCCAGCAATGAGATTGCATCATTATACGCGTATGAATATAATTTAAATAAAGATAAATTTCCGGGTATAATAAAAGCTTGATTTACAAGTTTCTATGTCTATTGCAATACATCTGGGACGAAAACAAAGAAATTAACATAACGCAGTGACATTTACTTACTTGCCAGAATCTCCATATTTATATGGATGCCATTTGCCATCTTGATCAGGCGCCGGCACACCCGCCACTGCCATTACGCAGATTGCGATCGTGTACTGCAATGAAATTTATTTAATTATATTATAAATAAAAAGAACGTATTTTAGATAAATGTTGCTAGAATTAATCATATTATTTTCGAATTTCATAAGAAACTATAGAAGTATAAACTCTTAAATTAAATTAAAGTTATACAAAAATTTTCGAAATAAATTTCCTCGTCTCGATTATTTTCAAAATCAAATTCTGGTGAATTATTTAAGCAATATTAACCTTGATAGCAAGCATCCTGAACACTGAAACTGTACGGCGTAGCACTTGAGGAATGTTACAGTTCGTGAGAATCACTTGTTCACTACGCGATCACTATGCGGAAGTAAGTTCACTGCCGAACTAGTTGTGTGTGCACCTTAGAGAATTTCAAATCATTGTGTTGATTTCGAAATCGACGCTTCGCTTTTATACATTTGCAACATCAACTCATCTCTTCGGCGGAGCTGAACACACGCGCATTTACGTCACGACGTCACGACGCACACAACCATACGGCCTACATATTTTTTTTATCGTCTTTGCATACCATTGTTGATTCGTTACTTTATTGGGGTATCGGTGTCATACAGAAATTACGTTTGGAATATACTCTTTTACGGCATCTCCTTAACACGGGAATTTCAAATCTTTTTCACGTGAACTCTGACTAACGTTAAATCTCAAAACTAAGCATTTTAAATAATAAAAAAACTTAACTTGATAAGTTGTTATCAAAGTTAATAGCATAATAAATGTAAACAATTGTGGTTAATTTGGATGGCCGTTGTTGCCTTATTTGGCCATTCATAATCATACATACATAATATTTTATTTTAATTGCATGTCTGAGTACTTCATTCAGGCATAAATAAAATGACCATTCGCTATTTTTAATTTTTCAATGTTTATATTTCACTACAGGAACGCCAGTCGCACGCGTTTGCGTGTTTGTAAGTTAAATTGGTATTTTTTTAATCTAGAATAATTACTGACTTAAACTTTTAATGTATGTTATAAAATACTCGATTGCTTAGTTCACCTACTTTGTGTTCTTGATGCCAAAACTTACATGGCCTTGTCAAGTTTCACGTTATTAATTGTGGTATTTACCATTTCATGCAAAGTGATATTTCGCGGAGTGTTTTAATGTTTGGATTTACCCAACGGATGTGATATGGTATGCGTCTTGGAAGTGTTATCATCATCCTCGATTAGATTTTTCGGTCTCTCTCGCATAATATTAACGCAGGTCGCTCGGTTCAACTATGTATTCCTGACATACTGATAAACGTGTGATAAGAAATAAGATCTGCCTGAAGTTGTTATACTTTATATCTAAAACTATTCGTAAAATTTTATGTACTTTAGTAAGTTAGTTTCAGAATTCCAGAACCGGCATTAATGGCTTAAGCGTGCCTACCATTTTTTCTTAACAGGTGCAATCATTGATTTTATAATTTATTGGCTTTTATTTTCGTTAATAAATCTGTCAACAATTTATCATCACATTTAAACATTCGCCAAATAAATGTTATATAACAATATTCATTCATATAATATGCTTATCCTTACAAAGGATTCTTCATTAGGCTTTGAAAAGAGCTTAGTCGACTGACCCATTTGCAAGGGATTGTAAATAATATATTTTGCACTAGATAATCATAATGAACGCACGCGTAGCATAGGATACGTAAGAGTTTCTATTGTAATTTTAATTTCTTATAAACTTTTATAGATTATACAACACTTTTACATTGTTACAAAAATGCATATTTCACATATTATTTCGTTTGTTTTCGATTTGACTCATCCAAAAATTGTTCCGTTTCTTAATCTTTTTATACAAGGAAATACGTATCGTATTTACCGTTGAAAATGGAGGCATTATAATGATTTCTTGAAGTGCGTTTGTTTCGTTTTTACAGAACTGGGCGTAAGCCGATGGAGGATTTTATGAGTACCTCATCATATCGGGTTAAGTCATTGTAACTGATTTTATAATACGCGAAAGTCAAGAATGTGTATGTTTGTTTATCTTTAGCCGTTTAATTTCTAATCAAATCTTATAGACAATGTACTTTTAGTTTTCTGATTACAAAAATCAACAAAGTACTTCACTTGTATCCCATGGCAAATTTTAAAATGAGCTGATTAACCAATAAACCAACCAAAGTATTAAATAGCTTTACGATCATAAATAATTTTGAGATGAATCAGAGCTTGTTGATATCGAATCTAAGTGCTAACAGGGGTGTCATTGCTTCGTTCGTTAACCAGGAGAGTATAGCTTGAATGAAGTCAAGGATTAATGGATCCTTACTAAACTTATCCTTAGGAATGTTTAAAAGAAATAAAAGTTGGTGTCTTCAAGTCAAGAGTGAACAGGCTTCTACTAAATTAATGCGCTTTAGCACTCAAGTCTACTTTACCATTTACTATCAGGTGGAATTGTAGTCAAGCATTGCCTAGTTCTAAATAAAAAAGTGTTTCAATTCTTATCAGACTTATGCCACCAACCCATTAATAGCCACTGCCGAGCACGGGTCTCTCCTCATCACTGAGGAGGTCTGGAGCATACTCCACTAAGCTGCTTCAATGCGGATTGGTGGAGGGGTTAGTGGCAAAGCGGACGTTTTTTAAACCACCCGAAGGCCTTCAACATGGCTTGACGACTGCTATGTCTATAACAGCCGGGACGGACGGCTTAATGTGCCCTTCGAAGCACGGAAAATTCTATCAGACTTATACAGTGACTGAATTCTAGTACCTGTCATATTAGGATTTGTTACAGTTTAGTTTTGTTTCGTTTTACCTTAATGCCGTATCAGTATTAGGTGAAATGTTTCGATCATGTAAAGTCTGGTTACATCGTTTGTATTAAAGTATGCTCCGTTATCTTTGACCCGTACTTTGATATCTTCTTTATGTAGCGTCATGGTTCAATGAGGTAAGTTCAATTTGTAAGTTACTTATAGTTACCGTTAGGATGATGATTCGGAAAGATAATACAGTAAATTAAAATAAGGTTGTTCAATACTAACAAAACATCAACGGTGCTTTTAAACCTCTTTTTTATGATCTATTTTTTTAATGCTCTTTAATAGGATCTTTAGATCACTTATTTGTTAAAGCTATTATATGTATAGACAAAAACAGAGGTCAGGTACTTTATCATTAATCAATATCGTGAACTAATTATTAATATCCGATATACATAACGTTGTTTTTAATAACGCATATAAATATCATTTAATCCAATTATTTTTTATACAAACAGAATATACTTATGTATACTTAACAATTAAACGTATAAAGTAATATAAATAATTGATCACTTTTGTATTTTACGTAGACGGTCTTTTTACTTGCCTGCTGCAAGAAATTTCATAAGAAATAAGCAATATCTTTAAGTAGTGTGTGTAACTTTTTTATTCATGTGTGCATGAATATGAAATAAATAAATATACATAATAGATTTTTTTGTGGAATCCTGATCTAAATTTAACAACTTATAATAAATACCTACCGGATTATTTAATTAGGTGTCGTTATTTTATTTAAAAAATAATTGACAAGGTTATATCATAGTTGTTATGGACAAAAATAGATGAGCGTTACAAACATATATTATAAATAATACATATTAATTATGTATATCAAAGGAATTCACAGGGCTCATAACACTTGCGGAATTAATAGCTCGAACTAGTTTCATTGTGTACGGTCATTAATTCTAATGTGTATAATTCGTGTCCGGCTCATATTAATGTCGATATAAATGTTGACGTTTGCTACCAATCGAAAACATTTCTAATGAGACGGAAATTAGCCACATTCCTGAGAATTTTCCGTGATAATATAGTTTTACTCGGAATACCGTCGTCTTGCCGGCGCCATGTCGGACCGCGTAAACAATATAATGTTATTCCCAAAATATTTGTCACATCCTAATGTTTCCAATTAAATTGATATTATTAATATTTATAAAATTTTCCTCAAGTGACTCTTGTTCGTTTACGCAGAAATTATTTTGCGTCGCGGGTTATTTGTGTATAGATATGCATTTTAATGTTTAATTAAATATATAAGGTAGGTCGGTTATTCACACGAATGCAGAACGGAAAACTGAATTAACGGAACGGAAAACTATATATCGCTTGTTCCCTATACTATGTTTAACGTCAGATGAATATAAATTACTTTACAGAACGGATATACTGTTACTTAAACTATAGATATCCTTAAATCTATCTTCGTAATCCCTATTATATTGTTTTGGTATTTTCAATTTTTATGACGTGTTTATTAATTCTTCCAAACTTTTTTTGCTGATTTTTTTAATGCTTAAGTATTTTAAAGTTAAATAAAATCAAGTCATTTGTACGAAATAAATTTTTACAAACAATTCAAAGTCAAACTACGACATCGCTTCAACAAAGTCCTACGATGAATGGTCGTGAAAGAAATGGCAAGCCTATTTTTGATTTTTACAAGCAGTGCTTAGCTAGCATGTTATACACTATTTGTTGCTATATTCCAAATTCACGACCAAGCATTCTTGTCTTTAAAATTCACTCTGCATCCCACAATAAAATTATGCACGTTTTATAATAGACACGAGTATTCACCATATTATTATGTATTTTGTACTACTATATATATCGAACTAGTTGTATGAATTTCGACGACCCGCGATGCGTAATGGTCACCACGCCGGACCGCCGTTCGAAGGGTCCTGAGTTCGATTCTCAGCGAGGCTGAAATTTAAATGATGAGTTTAAATTTATGTTCTCGGTCTGGGTGTGTGTGTACCTAATTATTTTTTGTGTTGTCCATGGCACCCACAACACAGGTTATTCTAGTGTGGGGTTATGAGTGTGTGGCGTTATTTATAAAAAAAAATGTAAATTATGACATTGTCAAAGACGACTTCAATCAAATCAAATCAAACGCCGAATCAAATACTCCGATTTCCGAAGTTATACATATTAAGTAATTGCTATGTACTTAGTTGTTAGGCATAACTCAAGAATTACTCGACAAATGTCGCTCAACATGTGACTACATATTTTGAATATAAAAAGAATCATCCAATTCGGTATACCGAATATAAAGTTATTAAGTAACCCACAATATAACAATACGGTCGAATTGTAGACCTCCTTTTTTTGACGTCTAATAATATCGATCTAATAGTATCGATAATAATAGATCAGTACTTACTATTCTACTATAACTGACGAATACAGTTAAACAAATTGAGGCCGGTTCAAAAATGTGCTGATCACTCGTCAAGTTTTTTTTGCTTGTCCTACTGACTGATTGAATGAGACAGAATAAACGGGATACATTGTAATGAATGGATGTTTGTTCCTTAAAATACTGACATAAATGAACATGACCTGAAAATTACAGCATCTCCAGTTAGGAAGTGAACAGTTGTTTTTTTATGTCGTAATAAGGCAAACGAGTAAACGCGTCACTTGATGGTGTGTGATCACCGTTGCCCATGGACATTAGTAACACCAACGGTGTCAACAACGCGTTGCCGGCCATGGAAGGGGAGATGTGGAAAACAGAACAGGGGACATTATACTGTGCTTTAAAAGAACCGCTCATAGCCCGGCGGTTCGCGTCGATCATATGCCATCGACAGAGTTAACCTACCTCAATGACCAATAGTGGCAAAAATTTCTTGAACATTTCAGTGCACGGTGCATGCTTCGGGGGGCACATCACATCCCGGTGATTATGTTAAATAACAGTCGTCAAGTTATGTTGGAGACTTATGCTACCGACACTCGTGTTGGCTACTAACTCCTCCACCAATCCGCACTGGAACAGCGTGGTGGAGTAAAGTCTAAACCTCCTCAGTGATGAGGAGAGACCCGTGCTATACTATAAATGCATGTTTTTAGAAATTACACACGCTCTCAATGACTCATCATTTCGGATTATCAATAAATATTTTAAAAATATCCGACCTCGGAAGTTCACTGACTTAATTTTATTTGCGACCTGCATTCCACATTGATTTCCGTGTACAGTATAAAATTCTCATTCATTCGTTAAAGCCCATGAAAAAGATAGTTTTAGTGTACAAACCTACATTTTCAACATAGAACAAATCGAAAATATTATGTTTGTTTTTAATATTAGTAAATACATAATACTCCACCAATCCGCACTGGAGCAGCGTGGTGGAGTATGCTCTAGACCTCTTCAGTGATGAGGAGAGACCCGTGCTCAGTAGTGGGAC